>JACEFZ010022773.1:72500-91412 GCA_014155875.1 Cepaea nemoralis
GCACATGAATGTACTAGTTGTATATCTTTGCAAACCTTTAGCACATGAATGTACTAGTTGTATATCTTTACACATTTCTAGCACATGTATGTCCTAGTTGTATATCTTTGCAAACCTTTAGCACATGAATGTACTAGTTGTATATCTTTACACATTTCTAGCACATGAATGTACTAGTTGTATATCTTTACACATTTCTAGCACATGAATGTACTAGTTGTATATCTTTACACATTTCTAGCACATGAATGTACTAGTTGTATATCTTTACACATTTCTAGCACATGAATGTACTAGTTGTATATCTTTACACATTTCTAGCACATGAATGTACTAGTTGTATATCTTTACACATTTCTAGCACATGAATGTACTAGTTGTATATCTTTACACATTTCTAGCACATGAATGTACTAGTTGTATATCTTTACACATTTCTAGCACATGAATGTACTAGTTGTATATCTTTACACATTTCTAGCACATGAATGTACTAGTTGTATATCTTTACACCATTTCTAGCACATGAATGTACTAGTTGTATATCTTTACACATTTCTAGCACATGAATGTACTAGGTTGTATATCTTTACACATTTCTAGCACATGAATGTACTAGTTGTATATCTTTGCACATTTCTAGCACATGAATGTACTAGTTGTATATCTTTGCACATTTCTAGCACATGAATGTACTAGTTGTATATCTTTACACATTTCTAGCACATGAATGTCCTAGTTGTATATCTTTACACATTTCTAGCACATGAATGTACTAGTTGTATATCTTTACACATTTCTAGCACATGAATGTACTAGTTGTATATCTTTACACATTTCTAGCACATGAATGTCCTAGTTGTATATCTTTACACATTTCTAGCACATGAATGTACTAGTTGTATATCTTTACACATTTCTAGCACATGAATGTACTAGTTGTATATCTTTACACATTTCTAGCACATGAATGTGCTAGTTGTATATCTTTACACATTTCTAGCACACGAATGTCCTAGTTGTATATCTTTACACATTTCTAGCACATGAATGTCCTAGTTGTATATCTTTACACACTTCTAGCACACGTATGTCTTAGTTGTATATCTTTATTCATTTCTAGCAAACGTATGTCCTAGTTGTATATTTTTACAGACCTCTAGCACATGAATGTCGTAATTGTATATCTTTACACACTTCTAGCACATGCATGCCCTAATTGTGTATCTTCACACACTTGTAGCACATGTATGTCCTAGTTGTATCGCCATACTCAACTTTAGGTCAAGTATGTCCTAACTATATAGATGTACTCATGTCAAGCATATTTATGTCCTAGTTAGATAAACGTACTCACGTCTAGTATGCATTTGTCATAGTTATACAGATGCACTCATATTTAGCACATGTGTGTCCTAGTTTAATAGCTTTAATCAAGCCGAGCACATGCATGTCCTAGTGGATCGTCTGTTAACAGACGTGCACACAAACACACATGGATTTACACAAGTACACACATACGTACGTGCACACAAACACACATACAGAGGCTCATGCAAAGACGCCTAACCCTCACACAAACGTACACATTCCTCATCTAAACATAGTCCACATATACCATGGCATAGAACACACACACACACACACACACACACACACACACAGAGAGAGAGAGAGAGAGAGAGAGAGAGAGTGAGAAAGAAACAGAGCGAGAGGAGAGAGAGAGAGAGAGAGAGAGAGAGAGAGAGAGTGAGAAAGAAACAGAGCGAGAGGAGAGAGAGAGAGAGAGAGTGAGAAAGAAACAGAGCGAGAGGAGAGAGAGAGAGAGAGAGAGAGAGAGAGTGAGAAAGAAACAGAGCGAGAGGAGAGAGAGAGAGAGAGAGAGAGAGAGAGAGAGAGAGAGAGAGTGAGAAAGAAACAGAGCGAGAGGAGAGAGAGAGAGAGAGAGAGAGTGAGAAAGAAACAGAGCGAGAGGAGAGAGAGAGAGGAGAGAGAGAGAGAGAGTGAGAAAGAAACAGAGCGAGAGGAGAGAGAGAGAGAGAGAGTGAGAAAGAAACAGAGCGAGAGGAGAGAGAGAGAGAGGAGAGAGAGAGAGAGTGAGAAAGAAACAGAGCGAGAGGAGAGAGAGAGAGAGAGAGAGTGAGAAAGAAACAGAGCGAGAGGAGAGAGAGAGAGAGAGAGAGAGAGAGAGAGAGAGAGAGAGAGAGAGAGAGAGAGAGAGAGAGAGAGTGAGAAAGAAACAGAGCGAGAGGAGAGAGAGAGAGAGAGAGAGAGAGAGAGAGAGAGAGAGAGAGAGAGAAAGAGATTCCCACAAAGAGAAATATGTGATACACTTATCAACACACACACACACACACACCCACACACACACAGACACACATGTTTCCACACAAAACATGTAAACAGTAGATATAAAGTAGACACACACACACACACACGCACACACACACACATGCACAAGCACGCTTATATACGCAGCACCCCGGGAAGGTTAACCCGGTCAACAAATGCCCGCAGAAGTCGGATGTGTGGCCTAACGGCGCAAGAACGCAGCCCTTCTGTAAACAGGTACAATACAATCACGTCCGAAAAACCCTCTCCGGATGAACGCAGAAGAAGAAGATACACGTAATGCACAAACACGCGCCGATAGAGATAGTACTCACTGAACACACACACACACACACACACACACACACACACACACACACGCGCACACAAATACACACACATACACAAGCACGCCCATACACGTAATACACAAACACACGCAGAGAACATCACCCACACCACAACAGAATGCGATGAACTTGTCGATACACAATCGAGCCTGCGACTTCATTGTTTCAAGTCCCCAAAGTGCGCCGCCCGATAGAAGACATCATTCTCATGAAAGTCTTCAGCGAGCCTTGTGTCAAGGCCACGCGACTCAAAGCTCTTCTACTGCGCCCGTGGCCTTTCTTGTCCGTCCCTGGGGCTGGCGACTTCAAAGCCAACCTTGATGGATACCATGTTAAAACGATTTGTCCCCGAATTGTCTCCACTTCTTGTCGCTTTCTATTAAATTTGTCAACTTGCTATCCCCACGACCAGTCATGAATATTAATCACATCTGTACTTATGCTAATGAGCCAGGGTCACCGCTGAGATGGTGTCGCCAGTTAGCCAGCTGTTATGGAGATGCACTGCGGTTCATGCTTCAGTGACCGCTCACTTCTTTAACATATAGTTTGAGTTAGTGGTCAGTTGGTGAACATGACTCTGCTGAATTATGTGAGGCATGGTCCAGCTGTTGTTGATCGTTCGCGTAGGTAGTTTCTCAGAAAGTTGACCACAAATTGTAGCTTCATAATTAAGGATATTTGAAGTTTTAATACTTTATGTGTCCGAAAGGATAAAAGCTTTCGCTGTTAAACTTATGATGCGCTAATAGCTGGTTGGGGGGGGGGGGGGGGGGTCATTAACTACACCAGAATTACACTGGAATTAAACGTTGACTCAAACCTTACTCAAGACGACTACCACGTTATGGACAGATCAGAACAGGTCATTCTTCTGCGCCTCAGAACAGGACACAATAGATTACGCAACCACTTGTATACAAAATTCAAGATTGGTGACTCAGCCATGTGCACATGTGGTTTGGCGTCGCAGACAGCAGAGCACATACTCCAGGATTGCCCAAACTACAACATATCCAGGCGAACCTTCTGGCCTAGAGAGACAACAGTGGAAGAAAAACTCTATGGACCGCTGAATGAACTAAAAAAGACTGTTAGATTCATACAAGAGACGACATTGCAGTTGTAGACATGTTTCAAGCGAACGAAAGAAGAAGAAGAAACGTTGACATTTTGATTTCAGAAAACAATGTTGAACTACAGAACGTAATATTGCTTTTTTTTTTTTTAGCATATCCTTTACAGGACTTAGCTGTCAACACCAGCATCTTTCAGCTGTATGTTGATCTCTTGGCAAGATTACGCTCAGTAGTTTGCCATTGCTTTCTGAGCGGCCGGCTCACATGTTTATCAAGTCTAACTTCCACCACGTTTTCTCGTTTCAAAGGGAGACTACTCATGGCAGCGGGTTACACTTCACAGAGACGAATGTGGATCTCTGGGATTTAATATCATGGGCGGATACACGGTAGGTGCCTGTCCTTGTTTAGTGAAGTTCATTGAGACTGGCTAAGCTTTTGTGCTTTATTTGTTGTCTTTACTTTGAGTTCTTCTTTGATTGTAACTTGTCTGAAAGACTGAGTGTTAACTTTTAAGTCCGAAGTGTTGATATTTGGGTCTTTTGAGCCTCGAAAAATGGTTTAAAAGGCAAGATGTTCGACTTAATTGCACCGGGTTATAACCCGCATGGCTAGAGGTATCTTTCCGCAGGGCGGCCTGCCGAAACCGTTGCACATAGCACGGACTTCGTAGCTCCAAGCGACGACCCCCAGGAGTCTCCGTGATAAGTGCACTTATAAACCGAACGACGTAGCCAGGAATCGCACCCATAAGCTTCGGGGAGCTAGCCAGGCGGCTTGACCACTTCACCACGGAGACTGTATCTGAGCCTTGAAAAGTCTGAGATACGAGTACTTGTTAGTGACGTCCCCAAGTCAAGGACGAATGGGTTGCGACCATTGGGTTGAAGCCG
Source organism: Cepaea nemoralis (assembly GCA_014155875.1). Taxonomy (NCBI): domain Eukaryota; kingdom Metazoa; phylum Mollusca; class Gastropoda; order Stylommatophora; family Helicidae; genus Cepaea; species Cepaea nemoralis. The sequence continues at coordinate 77,154 of JACEFZ010022773.1, forward strand.
TGACTTACAGTTTGCGGCATCATCCGACCAGTGTGTTGGAGCTGTGACTTATAGTTGGCGACCTTCAACGACCAGTGGGTTGGAGCCGTGACTTACAGTTGGCGACCCCCTCCAGCCAGTGTGTTGGAGCTGTGACTTATAGTTGGCGACCTTCAACGACCAGTGTGTTGGAGCCGTGACTAACAGTTGGCGACCCCCTCCAACCAGTGCGTTGGAGCCGTAACATACAGTTGGCGACCCAATCCGAATAGTGTGTTGGAAACTCTTGCCACCGAAATATCAAATTCCCGTGTAGGAAACTTGACCCACCGAGTGTGATCCCAGACAGTGTCACCCAGTTGTCTTTGGTTCGAATCCGCAACTAGGCGGAGCTTTAAAATTGACCTAAGCTCCCAGATAGGTCCAGCCTAAAATGGGTACCAGGAAATGATTTGGGAAGTAAAGGCGGACAATGAGATATTGACCGCATCACCCACTGAATTCCGTCTATAAAATGTGGGTTTAGGCACCATACACCCAATGCATGCGCATTAGATGCGTGTACAACCGTCCAGTACCTTTTGTTTTTAAAATGCAGTTGGGCTTAGGAGCTGACTTTTCATTTTGGAAAGCAATGGCCAATTACTGAACGTAAAATTGACTAGCGAATCACAAGCAGTTGATAAGTGAGAATTGCAAGCGTCCTGCAGAGGAGAAGACATTTATTGTATGCCTCTCCGTAGATGTAAAGTTCCAGTACCGGTCTTGCACACCCCCGCTGGTTTCTGAGCGTGAGGGAGGGGAAGGATGTCTTTGCAAAACATCCCCCGTGAAGATGGTAGTTCGGTAGCTGGTCGGGAGGAAAGTCTCTACATCATTCTCGCTTATATACGATTAGATTCAAATAGATTCATAATTAGATTACACTGAATGTCATTGCATCGATTTTTTTTTCGGGAAGGGGGGGGGGGGGATGGCGAGGGGCCGGCATTCGTAGGCTTTGCAAACTCGAGCGTGTTGCTACTGCTAGTAGTTGCTACAACAAGTGAATGAATCACCATAACACGAGACATCGACGGTAAGCTTTACAGGGACACGACCACAAGTAACAAAATGGACGTTACGGCCAAAGCCTTCGTCTGCACACAAACAATAAACACACACCGATATAATTACATGAAAAACAATACATGAAAAACAATACATGAAAAACTCTACATGAAAATATAAAATATAAATACAAATGTTGCTACTACTAGTTAGTGCACTGGGCTGATTTTACGTGAGGATTAGCTCTCCTTGTTGCCAGTGTCCCCCGCCATCGGACGAACCCTTCTTCGGTTTCACGTGTAATTTTAATTTACGTTCCCAAGTCAAGGACGAGAAGACAACACTTTAGGTACCACTGAGTGGTGTGTTGAACTACCCACTGCGCCGTGGACTGAAGAGAAGATGTAAGCGTGTGAAACCTCGTAGCCACGCCCACTTCCAATTTAAGACTTAAAACTAGGTTTTTCAGGGATAGATCAACAATAAACTAACCAACTCACCAACAAAGCAATCAGCTACAAAACAATCAACCAATCAATCAGCCAAGCAACCAAACACCCAACCAAACAATCGAGCAAACAACTAAACAAGCAACATAACAACCAACCAATGGAACAAGCAAACAAACAACCAACCAGACAACCAAGCAACTAAAAAAAAATCATCAACCAAACAACTGACTAGACAACAAAGCAATCAACCACCAAGCAAACAACAATCCAGCCAGCCAACAACACCAACCAACCAACCAAACAACCAACCGAATAACCTAACAAACAACCAACCAATTAACCAACCAAACAACCAACCAATTAACCAACCAGTCAACCAACCAATTAACCACCAGTCAACCAATCAAACCAAGTCAAACAAGCAACTAAAACAAGTCAACGCCACCAAGCACCAGACAACCAAGCAATAACCATCAACCAGTTCAAGCAAACACCATCCCATCTAAGGAATTAACAAGTGAACCACACCAACAAAACAACGAAACAACCGTCGCGCTCGTCAGTCCAACCAATCAATCAACCAACCAACCGACCGACCGACCGACCGCACAAACCAAAAAACAAACCAAACAACCAATAAACCAACCAACCGACCAGCCAACCACCACCAACCAACCAACCAATCAATCATCACAAACCAACCAACCACTAACCAACTACCAACCAAGCCAACTAACCAACCAAACCAACCACCAATCCATCACAAACCAACCAACCAACCATCAATCATCACAGAAAACCAACCAACAACCAACCACTACCACCAAGCCAACCACCCAACCAACCAACCAACCACCAAGCCAACCAACCACCAAAAGCCGGCCAGTGTAGCAATTTTTCAAGCTGGGGCTATACGGCAGACGTCACGAACGCATCATGTCTGAGCCATTTCTTCGTGTCTTTGTCCGGCCGTCGGCGCGCGAGTTGTTCTTTATGCCTGACGTAGTTGGCACGTGATTGGCCGGTTCTCGTTATTGTCCGCTCGGCGCCGATCTCTACTCAAACATGTCCTTTCTCGATCTCTATTTTACCTCTCTCCTCTCGGTCTCGTCTCTGTCATCTCTCTCTCCTCTCCTGTCTCACTCTCTCTTCTCTCGTCTCTCTCTCTCTCTCTCTCTCTCTCTCTCCTTCTCCCCTCTCTTTTCCTAATTTCTCTCTCACCTCTCTCTCTTCTCCCTTCTCTCTTTTCTTCCCCCCTCTTTCTCCCCCCCCCCCTTTTCTACTTACCTATTTTCTCCCTCTCTTTTCTTTTTAATTCGTTCTCCCTCTCTTTTCTCCCTCACTTTTTCGCCCTATCCGTTTCTCAATATATCACATATGTATATATATGTTATATAATATAATAATATATATATATAATATATATATAATATATATATATATATATATATATTATATATACAATATCTATATTATTCTCCTCCGTTCCTCCCCCTCCATTCTAATATTATATATATATATATATTAATAAATGTAATATAGTTATATATATATATATAATATATATATATATATATATATGCGTGAATTATATGCGGCTCCTGGCCTAGAGGTTTTGCGACTTTCTTCGTAATCTTCGTATACTCTCGTAGGTAACGTGACGACGGTGAGAATCAGCAGTGGTTCGAATCAGCGTCGGGTAACTTACGGGTATGTGAGCCGGCCGCTCAGAAAGCAATGGCAAACTACTGAGCGGAATCTTGCCAAGAAATCAACAATCAGCTGAAAGATGCTGATGTTGACAGCGATGTCCTGTAAAGGATATGCAAACATTTTAATACATGTTTTTACATATAATGAGTGGTAAGAAGGACTGAATATAAAGTTTCAAAATAGTTATTTTTGTTAATGTTTCACACTTGTGCATTTCATGTCCAAACGGAGCATAGATCCACACTTAACTAACGCTAAATCCGTCGTAGACTTGATCGTGATGGGTTGGGTTGTGCCGCTAAGCTCTCTACGAGATTAAGTGATTAGTCTTACGACAGCTCCCCTGATTTGCCCCTTATTTATACACATGTATGGTAGCTTACAAGGCTTTGGGCCGAAGGGGTTACGGGCACAATTCGCCATCCCGAAACACAGCTGTACGCGATTTGGAAGCAGATTGCCTTGTGCTGATTTCCATACATTGGTATGAGTGCCGGTCGTTCAGGAAGTAATGGCCAACTACTGAAAGTAAAGTTGCCAAGACATCACAAACAGCCACAAATGTTGGGGTTGAACTGCGACGTGCCCTAGCAGGTTAGACACAAATAGGTGTACACCTGCTACGCGCGCTATTAGTGTGTTCTTTGCTTCTCTTATAAGCCCTGGTAATACACGGACCATCCATATCCCAGCTCTGTCATTAAATAAATTAAGTACCCCCTTTCTCTCTCTCTCTCCCCTTCCCTCTTTCTCTGTCCCTATACCCATCTCACTCCCCCCCCCCATCTCTCCCCCCATATCTACGTCTCTTCTTTCCACTCCCCCCTTCCTCTAATCACTCCCCCTCTCAATCCCTTTCTCTCCCTCTCTATCCCAATCCCCTCTCTCTCTCTTTGTCCCCCCCCCCCCCCCGATTCTACTAATTCAGTGGTTCTCAACTTTTTTTTTGACCCATGCACCCCTTCACCATATGTTCAGAATGTCATTCAACCCCTTTTGTATTTCCTCCCTATAATCCCCCCCCCCCCCCACCTCTGCACCTAAACAGTATACGTAAAAGTAGAAGCTAAATTTAGTAACACATACTAGCACAAGTCTAGACTTCTACATAAAACGTGATTTGCGGGTCTACTGACGTTATAAAACGGATTTCAGAAGGGCTAGAAGTACAGAACCGTAAAGTATGCAGTGGAAAATAATATCAAGTAATCGGTTCTTTTATTAACGCGATATTGAAATAATCTTAATCTCTCCCCCCCCCCCCCCCCCCCCCCCCCCTGGAAAACCTAAAATTCCCCCTGGGGGGGGGGAATAATTCCCCACCGGTTGAGAACTACTGTACTAATTCATTTATTTCCCCTTTCCCTTTTGTTTGAAACTCACACTTAACTACAGCCCTTAACCTACACTCTTTGTTTCATTTTGCTTGCAAGGTGAGAAAGACAGATGGAGAGAGAGAGAGAAGGAGAAATGGGTAGAGGAGAGACAGAAAGAGAGAAACATTGAAAGAGATATAAAGCGAGAGAGAGAGAGAGAGAGAGAGAGAGAGAGAGAGAGAGAGAGAGAGAGAGAGAGAGAGAGAGAGAGAGACGAGCATGACCTCTAAGACAAACATAACCATCAGACCCTAGAGGACAGCGGAAGCGGAAGTCAACCGACGAAGCAATAATCGCTCTCTATTAAGGAAGACAATGGGACGACGAGAGCGTGCAGGATCTGAAACCCGAGTCCGAGCTTCTGTGCCAGGACATGCAGCAGTTGTAGAAATATACGCAGGGGAAGTCAATAAGTAAGTCACCAATGGCTGTAGAAAAGTAACTAAATATGATAACAACTTAAAAGCAGTTTATTTTTATACATACATTGTACCTTTATTTCTCAACATAATTTCCACCAACATTGATGCCCATATCCCACCGTTTTATCAGTCCTCCCAAACCCGCTGCATAGAACTGCGTGTTCTGTTTTCTAAACCACGTTTTCACTTCATATTCAACTTCGGCGTCATTAGCGAAATGTCTCCCGCCAAGGTGGGTTTTCAGCTGGACCAAAAGGTGGAAATCGCTAGGGGCTAAGTCCAGGCTATGTTCCTGTACTTCCCACCATAGTTGGTTCATTTTCTCCTGAGTTAATCGAGCCATATATGATCTGACATTGTCATGAAGATGCAACACTCCTCTAGTCAGCAGTCCTGGACGTTTCCTTTGAATTGCATCATAAAGCATCGATAGAACTTCACAGTACGATTCAGAATTCACATTGTCACCTTTCTTCTTGAAATTGATTAAAAGCACTCCTTGACAATCCCAGAACACTGTCAGCATAACCTTCTCTGCTGATGTCGTAACCTTGAATTTTTGGACACAAGGCGAAGAAGGATGTTTCCATTGCATTAAAGCACGCTTTGATTCGGGTTGGTAGTGATGACCCATGATTCGTCCCCAGTAACAATCCTGTTCAGCATGTCTTCTCCTTCATCTTCGTATCGACAGAGATGATGCTAGGACAGGCCAAATCGGTTTATTTTGTGTTCTCCTTCAATTGTCTGGGTACCCACCTTGAGCCCACTTTCTTAAATTTCAATCCATCATGCATTATGCTGTATGCTGAACCGTATGAGCACGCTATTGCAGATGATACAGAGTCTATCGTTACTCGCCTGTCACCTCTAATCATCTCCTCCACCCGCTGCACGGATGCTTCTGTTGTAATCTCAACAGGACGACCAGATCGGATTTCATCAACAATTTTAGAGCGTCCTTGAGAAAATTTTTCTAACCAGCTATGCACCGCTTTACGGGACAAACATTTGTCAGCTTAAACAGGAAGCATTTCCTTCTGAATGTCCTTTGCAGGCAGTCCTTTTTCTCACAAAAGACGCACAACAGCACGTTGCTCTTAGGTTGTACACACCGTAAGTACAGTCTCCATTCTGGTTATGCGCTGCGCATGCGCATGAGAACTAACTAAAGTAAACTAAACTATGAGACACCTTGCACCACCTGACGAACGGGAATATAAATTTCGATGTTGCTGTCACCTAATGACACCTGTAGAAAACGCCAACTATATTTACCTGCCATCCCACAGAACTGCGTGACTTACTTATTGACCCGCCCTCGTATGTCTACGCATAAATGTGCATCTGCCTTTCGCCAGCAGCAGCCAGGGCGCTGCTCACATACCTCTTTATGTTATGCTGTGGCCAAAAGTTTACTATTGAAGGTTTTCTATCCGAGATTTTCTTTCGGAAGTTGTCAGTTGGGAGTTATCCATTATTTATTATCTTTCTGAAGATTTCGATTGGAAGTTGTCTCTTGGTCAAACTTTAAGGTAACAGTTAAACTATAAATCCTTGGTGGGCATCTTACACGGGACAAAATAACCTGGCATATCCTTGAATCATAAAATATCCCGTATGGAAAGAGTACTTGGAGGTCTATCTTAAACGTTCGGCGTGCTGATGGCGATGAAGTGGGTTCAATCCCTGCATCGGTCAGTTGGACTAATTTGGGGGACGTAAATTACAAGTACATCTGAAGTAGGAGTAGGTTGGCCTAATGGCTAGACTACTGGTAAAAATCATTCCAACATGGACTACCCTCGAGTGTAAAGCGAAAAAAAAAAAAAACAACCAGGTAAACTACAAGCTGGAAGATGAGGCTGATGACAAAGTGGCTAAAACAAGTTGGAGATTAAAAAAAAAAACGCCATGAAAGAAGTCTACAGTGGTACACGTAGAAATATAATGGAATATGATACACCAGCTTATGCCACAGAAAATCGATTAGACGCGATCTCCGGGCTGTTGTCACGTCAAACATGGACTGTTGTCTCTCGCTACACCTGGATAGGCAAGCCTAGACTGATGTCCCGTATAGACAGGCAAGCCTAGACTGTTGTCCCGTATAGACAGAGGCAGACGAGATTCTTGTCCCATATAGACAGGGGCAGACGAGACTGTTGTCCCATATAGATAGGGACAGGCGAGATTCTTGTCCCATATAGACAGGGGCAGACGAGACTGTTGTCCCATATAGATAGGCGCAGACGAGATTCTTGTCCCATATAGATAGGTGCAGACGAGATTCTTGTCCCATATAGACAGAGGCAGGCGCGGGTCTTGTTTCACATAGACAGGGGCAGACGAGACTGTTGTCCCATATAGACAGGCAGACGAGATTCTTGTCCCACATAGACAGAGGTAGACGAGATTCTTGTCCCATAGAGACTGGGGCAGACGAGACTGTTGCCCCTTATAGACAGGCAGACGAGATGCTTGTCCTATATAGACAGAGGTAGACGAGATTCTTGTCCCATATAGACAGGGGTAGACGACGAAATTCTTGTCCCATATAGACAGAGGTAGACGAGATTCTTGTCCCATATAGAAGGCAGACGAGATTATTGTCCCATATAGACAGAGATAGACGAGATTCTTGTCCCATATAGACATCAGCAGATGAGACTGTTGCCCCATATAGACAGGCAGACGAGATTCTTGTCCCATATAGATAGGGACAGGCGAGATTCTTGTCCCATATAGACAGGGGCAGACGAGACTCTCGTCCCATATAGATAGAGGCAGACGAGATTCTTGTACTATATAGTCAGGGGCAGACGAGACTGTTGTCCCATGTAGACAGAGGCAGACGAGATTTTTTTACCATATAGACAGAGGCAGACGAGACTCTCGTCCCATATAGATAGGGACAGACGAGATTCTTGTCCCATATAGACATGAGCAGATGAGACTGTTGCCCCATATAGACAGGCAGACGAGATTTTTGTCCCATATAGACTGGGGCAGACGAAACTGCTGTCCCATAGAGACTACAACATTGTTACCTACACATAGGAACAGACGTCAAAGTTGTTATTTATATACAGGAACAGACACCAGTGTTGTTTCTTATACACAGGGACAGACATCAATGTTATTCCTGTTATACAGGAACAGACATCAATATTGTTCCTTATACACAAGAACAGATGACAACGTTGTTCCTTATACGCAGGAACAGACATCAATGTTGTTGCTTATACATATACAGGAACAGACATCAATGTTGTTGCTTATACATATACAGGAACAGACGACAACGTTGTTCCTTATACATATACAGGAACAGACATCAATGTTGTTGCTTATACATATACAGGAACAGACGACAACGTTGTTCCTTATACATATACAGGAACAGACGACAACGTTGTTCCTTATACATATACAGGAATAGACATCAATGTTGTTCCTTATACATATACAGGAACAGACATCAATGTTGTTGCTTATACATATACAGGAATAGACATCAATGTTGTTGCTTATACATATACAGGAACAGACATCAATGTTGTTGCTTATACATATACAGGAACAGACATCAATGTTGTTGCTTATACATATACAGGAACAGACATCAATGTTGTTGCTTATACATATACAGGAACAGACATCAATGTTGTTGCTTATACATATACAGGAACAGACATCAATGTTGTTGCTTATACATATACAGGAACAGACATCAATGTTGTTCCTTATACATATACAGGAATAGACATCAATGTTGTTGCTTATACATATACAGGAACAGACATCAATGTTGTTGCTTATACATATACAGGAATAGACATCAATGTTGTTGCTTATACATATACAGGAACAGACATCAATGTTGTTGCTTATACATATACAGGAACAGACATCAATGTTGTTGCTTATACATACACAGGAACAGACATCAATGTTGTTGCTTATACATACACAGGAACAGACGACAACGTTGTTCCTTATACATATACAGGAACAGACATCAATGTTGTTGCTTATACATATACAGGAACAGACTTCAATGTTGTTGCTTATACATATACAGGAACAGACTTCAATGTTGTTGCTTATACATATACAGGAACAGACATCAATGTTGTTGCTTATACACAGGAACAGACATCAATGTTGTTGCTTATACACAGGAACAGACATCAATGTTGTTGCTTATACACAGGAACAGACATCAATGTTGTTGCTTATACATATACAGGAACAGACATCAATGTTGTTGCTTATACATATACAGGAACAGACTTCAATGTTGTTGCTTATACATATACAGGAACAGACTTCAATGTTGTTGCTTATACATATACAGGAACAGACATCAATGTTGTTGCTTATACATATACAGGAACAGACTTCAATGTTGTTGCTTATACATATACAGGAACAGACATCAATGTTGTTGCTTATACATATACAGGAACAGACTTCAATGTTGTTGCTTATACATATACAGGAACAGACATCAATGTTGTTGCTTATACATATACAGGAACAGACATCAATGTTGTTGCTATACATATACAGGAACAGACCTTCAATGTTGTTGCTTATACATATACAGGAACAGACATCAATGTTGTTGCTTATACATATACAGGAACAGACTTCAATGTTGTTGCTTATACATATACAGGAACAGACATCAAGTTTGTTGCTTATACACAGGAACAGACATCAATGTTTTTGCTTCTACTTATAAAGGAACAGAACGGTCGTGTAAGACACATCCGGAAAAGAAACCAAGCGACCAGAAGAGGACAATACAGGATGTGTGCACAACAACGACACAGAGACAAGGACATCAATGTTGTTCCTTATACATATACAGGACAGACACAGTACAACAACGTTGTTCCTTATACAATGACAGGAACAGACGACAACGGTGTTCCTTATACATATACAGGAAACAGCGACAACGAATGTTGTTGCTTATACATTACAGGCACAGACATCATGTTGTTGCTTATACATATACAGGAACAGACCTCAATGTTGTTGCTTCTACATGATAGAAGCCGAACGCGACATCGTTGTTGCTTATACATATCAGGACGACATCAATGTTGTTGCTTATACACGGACAGACATCAATGTTGTTGTTATACACCGGGCGCGTGGACTGTGTGAGTTACTTAGGACAGACCAGACATCAATGTTTTTTCTTATACCAGTAACAACTATCTGTTGTTGCTTGTGCTATACAGGACAGACGACAACGTTGTTCCTTATACTTATACAGGAACAGACGACAACGTTGTTGCTCTATCCATATACAGGAACAGACAATCAATGTTGTTGCTTATACATATACAGGAACAGACATCAATGTTGTTGCTTATACACAGGAACAGACATCAATGTTGTTGCTTATACATATACAGGAACAGACGACAACGTTGTTCCTTATACATATACAGGAACAGACATCAATGTTGTTGCTTATACATATACAGGAACAGACATCAATGTTGTTGCTTATACATATACAGGAACAGACGACAACGTTGTTCCTTATACATATACAGGAACAGACATCAATGTTGTTGCTTATACACAGGAACAGACATCAATGTTGTTGCTTATACATATACAGGAACAGACGACAACGTTGTTCCTTATACATATACAGGAACAGACATCAATGTTGTTGCTTATACACAGGAACAGACATCAATGTTGTTGCTTATACATATACAGGAACAGACGACAACGTTGTTCCTTATACATATACAGGAACAGACATCAATGTTGTTGCTTATACACAGGAACAGACATCAATGTTGTTGCTTATACATATACAGGAACAGACATCAATGTTGTTGCTTATACATATACAGGAACAGACATCAATGTTGTTGCTTATACATATACAGGAACAGACGACAACGTTGTTCCTTATACATATACAGGAACAGACGACAACGTTGTTGCTTATACATATACAGGAACAGACATCAATGTTGTTGCTTATACATATACAGGAACAGACATCAATGTTGTTGCTTATACATATACAGGAACAGACATCAATGTTGTTGCTTATACATAACAGGAACAGACATCAATGTGTTGCTTATACATATACAGGAACAGAGCATCAATGTTGTTGCTTATACATATACAGGAAACAGACATCAATGTTGTTGCTTTACATATACAGGAACAGACATCAATGTTGTTGCTTATACATATACAGGAACAGACATCAATGTGTTGCTTATACACATGGAACAGACATCAATGTTGTGCTTATACATATACCAGGAACAGACCTCAATGTGTTGCTTATACATATACAGGAACAGACATCAATGTTGTTGCTTATACATATACAGAACAGACATCAATGTTGTTGCGTATACATATACAGGAACAGACATCAATGTTGTTGCTTATACATATACAGGAACAGAACATCAATTGTTGTTGCTTATACATATACAGGACAGGACATCAATGTTGTTGCTTTATACATATACAGGAACAGACATCAATGTTTGTTGCTTATACACAGGAACAGACATCAATGTTGTTGCTTATACACAGGAACAGACTTCAATATTGTTGCTTATACACAGGAACAGACTTCAATATTGTTGCTTATACACAGGAACAGACGCCAATGTTGTTCCCTACACGCAAGAACAGATGACAACGATGTTCCCTACACAGAAGAACCGACAGAACTCTGGTTCCTTGCACATGGGAACAATCCAGTAGTTGGCCGTTGTGATCGAGAAAACGGAAGAAAACCCGAGAAAACGGACTTGTTTTTATTTGACTATACACATTCCTCCAGGTTTTTTTTATTTTCTTTTTTCTCAAAGGGAGCATTAATTGTTTTCTTCAACGCTTGCCGGCGGGCCAATTTTGTGGCGCATGTTCGCATGGTTCACACCGAATTAAGCCCAGCCCCTGAAGCGTGCGATTAAATGTTTTCTGGTTATCTTTTTAAAGCCTGATAATTGTTGGCAGATTATTGCCGCCTTTGTGTTATTTCTCTTTCTTGTGTTTTTCACCAGTCATGGTTTGTTTTTGTTTTGAGCAGTCAGCGGACTAGATAGGGGGAGATAACTTGTCATTGTTTATGTGCATCGCGTTTCTGCACCGCTGGTTTTGGAGTGTGTGTGTATATGTGGTGTGTGTGTGTGTGGTGGTGTGTTGTGTGTGTGTGTGTGTGTTGAGAGAGAGAGAGAGAGGAGAGAGAGGAGATAGAATGATTATGAAGTGGTGCGTGGTGTGAATGGGTGTGTGTGTGTGTGGTAGGGTATCGTGGGGCTGGAGGTGATCTTGGTCAATGATTCTCTCCGTCTTAACAGGAAAATAAAATGCAAACATTTTTTTAAAATAAAAAATTTTTTTTTTTACATATAATGGTGGTAAGAAGGACTGATATAAATTTTTCAAATAGTTATTTTTGTTAATGTTTCACACTTGTGCATTTCATGTCCAAACGGAGCATAGATCCCACTTAACTAACGCTAAATCCTTCGTAGACTTGATCGGGGGTTGGGTTTGCCGCTAAGCTCTCTACGAGATTAAGTGATTAGTCTTACGACCCCCCCCCTGATTTTCCCCTTATTTATACACATGTATGGTAGTTACAAGGCTTTGGGCCAAAGGGGGTTTAGGGGCAAAATTCGCCTCCCAAACACAGCTGTACGCGATTGGAAGCAGATTGCCTTGTGCTGATTTCCATACATTGGTATGAGTGCCGGTTCCGTTAGGAAGTAATCCAACTTGAAATAAACCAAAATAAAACCCCACAAAGTGGGGTAAACGCGACTTTTCCCAGCATTAACACAAATTGTAACCCCTGGGGTTTTATTTTTCTTGCTTCTCTTATAAGCCCTGGTAATACACGGACCATCCTATCCAGCTCTGTCTTTAAATAATTAAGTACCCCCTTTCTTCTCTCCTCCCCTTCCCTCTTCTCTTTCCCTATAGCCCATCTCATTCCCCCCCCCATCTCTCCCCCATATCTATGTTCTTTTTCCACCCCCCCCCCCCTTCCTCTAATCACTCCCCCCCCTCAATCCTTTCTCTCCCTCTCTATCCATCCCCTCTCTCTTTTTTCCCCCCCCCCCCGTTCTACTAATTCAGTGGTTCTCACTTTTTTTTGACCATGCACCCCTTCACCATATGTTCAGAATGTCATTCACCCTTTTGTTTTTCCTCCTATAATCCCCCCCCCCCCACCCCCGCACCTAAACAGTATACGAAAAAGTAGAAGCTAAATTTAGTAACAATACTAGAACAAGTCTAGACGTCTACATAAAACGTGATTTGCGGTCTACTGACGTTATAAAACGGATTTCAGAAGGCTAGAAGTACAGAACCTAAAGTTGCAGTGGAAAATAATATCAAGTAATCGGTTTTTGTATTAACGCGATATTGAAATAATCTTAATCTCTCCCCCCCCCCCCCCCCCCACCTGAAACTAAAAAATTTCCCCCCGGGGGGGGGATAATTCCCACCCTTGAGAACTACTGTACTAATTCATTTATTTCCCCTTTCCCTTTTGTTTGAAACTCACACTTAACTACAGCCCTTAACCTACACTCTGTTTCATTTTGCTTGCAAGGTGAGAAAGACAGATGGAGAGAGAGAGAGAGAGAGAGAGAAGGAGAAATAGGTAGAGGAGAGCGAAAGAGAGAAACATTTAAAGAGATAAAAGCGAGAGAGGGGAGAGGAAAAGAGAGAGAGAGAGAGACAGAGAGAGAGAGGAGGAGAGAGAGAGAGAGAGAGAGAGAGAGAGAGGAGAGAGAGAGAGAGAAAGAGAGAGGAGAGGGGGGAGCAGACCTCTAAGAAAAATAAACCCTCAGACCCTAGAGGACAGCGGAAGCGGAAGTCAACCGACGAAGCAATAATCGCTCTCTATTAAGGAAGACAATTGGGACGACGAGAGCGTGAGGATCTGAAACCCGAGTCGGGCTTCTGTGCCAGACATGCAGCATTTTTTAAAATATACGCGGGAATTTAATAAGTAAGTCACCAATGGCGTAGAAAAAAAATTTAAAAATGATAACAAATTTAAAAAGATTTATTTTTATACATACATTGTACCTTTATTTCTCAACATAATTCCACCAACATTGATGCCCTATCCCACCTTTTTTCAGTCCTCCCAAACCCCTGCATAGAACTGCGTGTTCTGTTTTCTAAACCACGTTTCACTTCATATTCAACTCGGCGTCATTAGCGAAATTTGGG
>JACEFZ010022774.1:0-60000 GCA_014155875.1 Cepaea nemoralis
ATACAGACAATATGTAGAGAATACAGACAATATGTAGAGAATACAGACAATATGTAGAGAATACAGACAATATTAGAGAACAGACAATATGTAGAGAATACAGACAATATGTAGAGAATACAGACCATATGTAGAGAATACAGACCATATGTAGAGAATACAGACATATGGTAGAGAATACAGACAATATGTAGACAATGCAGACAATATGTAAAGAATACAGACAATATGTAGATAATACAGACAATATGTAGAGAATACAGACAATATGTAGATAATACAGACAATATGTAGAGAATACAGACAATATGTAGACAATGCAGACAATATGTAGAGAATACAGACAATATGTAGACAACACAGACAATATGTAGACACTACAGACAATATGTAGACACTACAGACAATATGTAGACAATACAGATAAATGTAGACAACACAGACAATATGTAGAGAATACAGACAATATGTAGAGAATACAGACAATATGTAGAGAATACAGACAATATGTAGAGAATACAGACAATATGAGAGAATACAGACAATATGTAGAGAATACAGACAATATGTAGAGAATACAGACAATATGTAGACAATGCAGACAATATGTAGAGAATACAGACAATATGTAGAGAATACAGACAATATGTACAGAATACAGACAATATGTAGAGAATACAGACAATATGTAGACAATGCAGACCATATGCAAACAATACCGACAATATGTAGACAATGCATACTTACTCCTTCCTCATCTTCAACAATTAGCGACGAGTCCCTATAATAATGTTACAAGTAATATTCTGATTATAAATTACATATCCGCCTGGCCTTTCCTCGGAGTTTTGAGTGTGTTATGAACTTTGTGAATGCCTCAAAGTTGGTTGACCAAGATTGTCTCTACACAGAATTCAACAACACGAAGACCACTAGAAACTTCATGAAATAACAGAAATTCACAATTAGTTATTTCTGGTTATTATCCACTTTCATAATCTTCTACTCTGCAGTTAATATCCGTCTCACTTATATCACTTCATGCAGTCAATATGTGGCCACATGACCTTTCCTCGGCGTTTACAGGATTTAAAGACTAGAGGGTAAACTTCACTGCAGCGGGTTTTATCCCACAACCTGACCTGACCAAAGGGTAGCACAAAGCACAAACTCCGTAGCTCCAGCGACAACCCTCGGGAGTTTCCGAGAAAGCTGCACTCGTGCACCGACCTACCAACCAACCAACCAACCAACCAACCAACCCCAACCAACCAACCAACAGGCCAACCAACCAACCAACCAATCAACCGACCAACCAGATCAACCAACAAGTACCATCCTACCAACCAACCAACCAACCAACCAATCAAACAACCATCCAACCAACCAACCAATCAACCACCCAACAAACCAACCAACCAATTACCCAACCAATCACCTAAACAACTACCCAACCAACCAACCAACCAAATAACCAATCTACCAACCACCCACCTATCCACCCACAATAACCATATCCCTTGTGTATGTATAACTAGTTCACGCAACACACCATTATATTGCACTATACAACCAAGCTGTGGCGACAGATATTCATAATTAGGAGGACATCGATTTTGATGTCAGTGCAAACGAAATCTAGAAAGGTTGTCAAAAAATTATGTGAAACTCAAATCTGAACCGTTTCTCTTGCGTCAATAGCTCCGGGCTCTATGAGTACACACATCCTAATTTGTAAGAACGCCGACAAAGCATTTGTCTGATGTTTGCAGGATTGAGACAATTCATCGTTGTACAACCAAATGTCCGATGTTTGCAGAATTTAGACAATTCATCATTATACAGCCAGCCGTCTGATGTTTGCAAGATTGCGGCAATTCATCATTATACAACCAACCAACTGTCTGATGTTTGCCAGATTTGGACAGTTCATCGTCACACAATCAACTGTCTGATGTTACAAGAATTTGGACAATTCGTCATTAAACATCTCACCTTACGACTTTCAATGCGGTGATGGCGCTATTTTGATGATTATGCTGCTGCTGACAAGGATAGTCATGTTTGTGACTGGGGGAAGATACACAGAAGACTGTAATCCGTGTATCAATTCTCTGCCCTGTGCATTTACCGACTACAAGCATTCATTATCTTACTGACTGAAACAAAGCTTGAAAATCTTGGTTCAGAAATTAATACGCCTGTGTGTTTAGCTTGTTACTGTAATTGCTTAGTCTACATCCGCGAGCCTGTGACAAGAAAAATTCAGGTAAATTATATACAAACATTCACCTGTTGGAGGTCGGCAGGCATAAACATTGCAGGTGATGTCGATAAGAATAATGGAAAGTTTACTCAGAGACGTTAGAATTAGTAGGGGTCGATAAATGAAGAGGTAGATACATCAATCAATAAAGTGCCACCTCCACAATAAAGGCTGGTTGAAAGGTATCTTCAAGACTTTATGGTCTCTTTTTGAGGTAATCCTGAAATCATTCATCATTACACAACCAACTGTCTGATGTTACAAGGATTTGACATTTCATCATCATACAACTGTCTGATGTTGCAAGGATTGAGAAAATTCATCATTACACAACCAACTGTCAGATATTACAAGAATTTGGATAATTCATCATCACACAACCAACTGTCTGATGATACAAAAATGTGGACAATTCATCATCACACAACCAACTGTCTGATGATACAAGGATTTGGACAATTCATCATCACACAGCTGCCTGATGATACAAAGATGTTGACAATTCATCATCACACAACCAACTGTCTGATGATACAAAGATGTGGACAATTCATCATTTCTCAACCAACTGTCTGATAATACAAGGATTTGGACAATTCATCATCACACAGCTGTCTGATGATACAAAGATGTGGACAATTCATCATCACACAGCTGCCTGATGATACAAAGATGTGGATAATTCATCATCACACAACCACTGTCTGATGTTACAAGGATGTTGACAATTCATCATTTCACAACCGACTGTCTGATGTTACAAGGATGTGGACAATTCATCATTACACAACCAACTGTCTGATGTTACAAGGATTTGGACAATTCATCATTTCACAACCAACTATCTGATGTTACAAGGATTTGGACATTTTATCTTCACATAGCTGTCTGATGTTACAAGGATGTGGACAATTCATCATTACACAACCAACTGTCTGATGTTACAAGGATGTTGACAATTCATCATTTCAGCAACCGACTGTCTGATGTTACAAGGATGTTGACAATTCATCATTACACAACCAACTGTCTGATGTTACAAGGATGTGGACAATTCATCATTACACAACCAACTGTCTGATGTTACAAGGATTTGGACAATTCATCATTTCACAACCAACTATCTGATATTACAAGGATTTGGACAATTCATCATTTCACAACCAACTATCTGATGTTACAAGGATTTGGACAATTCATCATTTCACAACCAACTATCTGATGTTACAAGGATTTGAACAATTCATCATCACACAACCAACTGTCTGATTTTTGCTGGATAGTATTGCCATGATTCAGTTTATAGAAAAACGGATCATGGCATGGGTTGGTTAAAGTGCGGAGACCGTGCAAAGTGACCCGCCACGAGCGATGGTCAAAAGAGCGAGAAAACCATTTGCACCCTGAAATCGCTCCGTGAAAGAACGTTGCGTCACTTTCAATCAGTTGGGCTTGAGCAACGTTCAAATTCGGACCTGGTTCATGTTTCAAGTAGCACGGCCACACATTGAGCCGCTACTAGAATGTTGTTAGGAGTGATTGTTGAACTGTTTGTTAACTTATAGCGTTGGGTAATTGCGCTTGTACAAATGCAATGTATTTTGTGATTAACCCATAAATTGTGGAAAAACAATTCGAGTTGCGTTATCAAGCCTTGCGTTCGACTTGTGCACAGTGGGAGTGGTTCAGAGGTAAAGAAAGAACAGTTGTATATAATTAAGTGTAACACTGAGATGGGAACATCAGAAAATAGCGGCACTCAAATATAATGGCTTTATATTCACTATAACGTTAACTGAGCTGTGCTCAAGAGAAAGAAGTCACACATGTCATCAAAATGAATCATATCAGCGCCGAAAGACACTATTAGTCTGTGTCAACGATGGCAGCTATGTGTGACTCCATCATGCTCTGTAGTACAGTAACAATGACTGCATTAACAAACACCAATATAAAACCACTGTGGACAACTGTGGTTTTCGTGGAGGACTTTTGTGTTGGCATTCTGGCGGCGGCATTGTGCACAGTGTATCTGTGCTGGCTGTTGGATTGCCGAGACTCCTGTCTGTAGATGTAGTAGTAGTAGTAGTGGTAGTGGTAGTAGTAGTGGTAGTGGTAGTAGTAGTAGTAGTAGTAGTAGTAGTAGTAGTAGTAGTAGTAGTAGTAGTATAGTAGTAGTAGTAGTAGTAGTAGTAGTAGTAGTAGTAGTAGTAGTAGTAACAGCAATAATAATAATAATAATAATAATAATCATCATCATAATAATAATAATAATAATAATAATAACAATAGTAGTAGTGATCAACATCGAACAATTAGTATAATTAGTCACATCATGCAGATTTTGCTAAGAATTATCACGCAAAGAGTTAGGAGGAAAATACAACCCGAAATAGGTGAAGAACCATGTGGGTTTGTAGAATGCAGGGGTACAGTAAATGCTGTATGTGTTGTGAAAAAAATAATAATTGAACATTCTGTAAAAGTAAACAACGACCTACACCTTTGCTTTATTGACTACACAAAGGCTTTCGAACGGAATACGAACATGTAATATAACGGTAAATGGGAATATTCTTAAACAAGTGAATCAGGTACAATTATCTAGGAACAGTCATACAATCTGATGGGAAATGTCTTAAAAAGATTAGAACAAGAATCACCATGGCGAAGGTAACATTTGCAAGATGAGAAACATAGTGAGCAATAAAAAGATGCCAA
The DNA here is from genome assembly GCA_014155875.1 of Cepaea nemoralis. Taxonomy (NCBI): domain Eukaryota; kingdom Metazoa; phylum Mollusca; class Gastropoda; order Stylommatophora; family Helicidae; genus Cepaea; species Cepaea nemoralis. The sequence continues at coordinate 4,988 of JACEFZ010022774.1, forward strand.
TTGCTACGAGAAAACGAGTGGTTAGGTGCTACATAGAACCTGTACTGTTGTATGGATGTGAAGCATGAACAATGAGCAGACAAGCTGTAAAACATCTGATGGGTGTGGAAATAGTGGTTTCTGAGGAAAAAGCAAAGAATACCATGGACAGACAAAAAAACCAATGACCAAGTACTACAAGAAACAAATGCAACTCGTACATTGATTAGATAAATTAGACGTAGGCAGATGATGGGGAAATAAATGAGAGAACTTGGTGACAACTGGCAAAATCGAGGGGGAAGAGAACAAGGCGAAGACAGAGAAATAAATATCTGGATGGCTTGACCACGTGGTATGATCTAGACAACAGTACTGAGCTGATCCATGAATCTGGTGATCGAGTGAAATGGCGAATCATGACCGCCCACGATTACCGGCATGGCACATGATGGATGGATGGAGTAGTATAGTGTTTTTTTTTTGTTCCTCAATATAAAATTCAATATCTCAGTAACCAATTGAGGGAAAATGATGAGATTTAGCATATAACCTTATAATTATGTCCACCCAACAAATTTTTTTTGTTCTGGAGATTGTACAGCAGATTTCAATGTTTGGTAATATGCGGTATATATTTTTTTTGCCCCCGCACTCATTCCATCATTTTAAGAGTATTACCGTTTCAACAAGACACCCCTAAATTTTTGAAATTTGTCTGCGCGGTTTTGCTTTTGGCAGACTGAGGGAATTTATATGGGGTAGGTTCAGAGGTGTCGTCAAACTGTGGGTTCTTTCATGAAACGTGATTATATAAATAAACTAGCTGGCTCGGCCTGGCTCCTGGCGGGGATCTATCTATCTATCTATCTATCTATCTATCTATCTATCTATCTATCTATCTATCTATCTATCTATCTATCTATCTATCTATCTATCTATCTATCTATCTATCTATCTATCTATCTATCTATCTATCTGTCTGTCTGTCTGTCTGTCTGTCTGTCTGTCTGTCTGTCTGTCTGTCTGTCTGTCTGTCTGTCTGTCTGTCTGTCTGTCTGTCTGTCTGTCTGTCTGTCTGTCTGTCTGTCTGTCTTCTGTCTGTCTGTCTGTCTGTCTGTCTGTCTGTCTGTCTGTCTGTCTGTCTGTCTGTCTGTCTGTCTGTCTGTCTGTCTGTCTGTCTGTCTGTCTGTCTGTCTGTCTGTCTGTCTGTCTGTCTGTCTGTCTGTCTGTCTGTCTGTCTGTCTGACTGTCTGTCTGTCTGTCTGTCTGTCTAATCTATCTATCTATCTATCTATCTATCTATCTATCTATCTATCTATCTATCTATCTATCTATCTATCTATCTATCTATCTATCTATCTATCTATCTATCTATCTATCTATCTATCTATCTATCTATCTATCTATCTATCTATCTATCTATCTATCTATCTATCTATCTATCTATCTATCTATCTATCTATCTATCTATCTATCTATCTATCTATCTATCTATCTATCTATCTATCTATCTATCTATCTATCTATCTATCTATCTATCATGAGAGAACGAGATACAGCGCACAAAAATAAAGATTTTTATCAATTACCGCAGACTAAGAAATAAAGTTAAATATGAAATTCGTAGGATAAAGAAAGATCATTTCAAAAATTTGATTGTAGATAAATCAAATAACGCAAATATATGGAAGGCTATTAACTCGCTAACCAACAAGAAACACTCTTCAGAGTCAGCAATACCGAGCACTATAACATGCGAGGATTTCAGTTGCTTCTTTCAATCAGAAATAGAGAATCTAAAGTCCACAATACCAGACTCAGCTTGTAATTTAAGCTCACTGTCATCATTCTGTGAAGGGAAGTGCTCTAGAAATATTCCCCCTGAGATTCCCTTGATGTCTGTTGCAGAAGTATATAAATATCTCTCGAATCTCAAAGCAACAAGTTCAGAAGGCCTAGATGGTATCAGTAATAGAATTCTTCGGTGTGCTGCACCTATTATTAGTGAGTCCTTAACGTTCATATATAACCAGTGCCTGTCCAAAAACTACTTTCCATCTGCCTTTAAAGTTGCTAAAGTGTATCCTCTACTTAAAAATGGCTCAACTGATATTAGCGTCTTGGGTAATTATAGACCTATTTCCTTACTATCGTCGCTATCAAAGCCATTAGAAAAACACATGCATAAAATAACACTACATCATTTAATTAACAACGATCTAATAATTGACAGTCAATCTGGGTTTCGACCTAAATATTCTTGCCATAGTGCCCTTACAAAAATGACCGATAACTGGCATCTTTGTATCAACAATGGCAACATTTGTGGAGCAGTATTTGTAGACTTTAAAAAAGCCTTTGATATGGTAGATCATGATATTTTAATTAGAAAATTAAAACACATGAAGACTAGCACCAACATGGTGAACCTAATTACGTCATTTTTATCTGACAGACAACAAGTAGTGTCCTTCAATAACTGTCTATCAAGACCCACACAACTTAATTTTGGGGTGCCTCAGGGCTCAATACTAGGTCCGCTGCTTTTTGCAGTGTATATTAACGATCTTCCTTTATACCTCAATACTTCGTGTGACCTATTTGCGGACGACTGTACTATTTACACAAGTCAAGAGAGCCTTTGTGACTTAGAGAGCTCTTTACAAAACGAACTTGACAACCTTAGTAGATGGAGCAATGAAAATCGCATGTTAATTAACATCGACAAAACCAAATCCATGCTAATAACGACCAGACAAAAACTACAGACCCTAGCCATAACTGGGACACCGCTCGAGCTCCACGTGGACACGTTACCTATAATTAATGTAAATGAACATAAAACATTAGGTCTTTTAATTGACAGACATTTAAACTGGAGCCCTCATGTTCACGTCCTTACCAAGAGAATAGCACAAAAAGTTTACCAACTTGCTAAAATTCAACACTTTTTGGATGAAAGCACACGAAAAATATTCTATGCATCCTATATCCAATCACCTCTCGATTATTGTTCCACAGTCTGGGATGGTTGCCCTAAATCTAATATGAAACGATTGTGTTCGCTTCAAAACCGCGCTATACGTCTGGTTTCTAGCATAAAGCACGTTGAAAGTAATAAATTATACAGCCATCTAAGACTTCTACCACTTCAAAAGCGCTTCCTTTTTAACAAAGCCAAATTAGTGAATAAAATTATATCTGAAAATACCCCAGAGTATCTTCTACCGTTAATTCAATCTAATGCAATGAACAGTAAGCGCTTAAATTTATTACAGCTTCCTAAGCCTAGATTGGACTTATACAAAACTTGTTTCGCATATTGTGGTGCTCACTTGTGGAATAGCCTTCCACCAGAACTGAAAACACCAATGAGTCCCTACACATTCAACCGAAAACTCTTTCAATACTTACTTCATACCGACTATATGCCTCCATAAGTCACCTACTAGTATCATTTTTCATGAGTGAGAGTGAGTGAGTATACATGCGCGTGTGCCTGAGTGAGTGTAAAAGTGAGTGGGTGTGTGTGGACATATGTGTGAGAGATTTAGTTAGAGAATGAGTGAATCTGAGAGAGTGGGTGTGTTGTGTGTCTGCCTGTCTGTGTGATAGAGTGTGAAAGTTAGTGAGTGAGTGTGAGTTAGAGAGTCAGCGAGTAAATGAGTGAGTAAGGAAGCGTGAGTGAGTGAGAGAGAATTTGTGGGTATGCGTGTATGTGCTCGAATGAGTGAGTGTGAGAGCGAGTGAGTGTGAGGAGTGTGTAAAAGAGAGAGCGTGGGTGAATGAGAGAGTGCATGAGAAAGTGTGATGTATGTGTGTGCATGTCTGGATGGGTGTACATGTGTGTGTACATGTGTGTATCTGCGTGTGCCTCTGTGTGTATGTCTGTACGTGTGTTAAGGTGTGCGTTCATGTGTTTATATGCGTTTATATGCATGTGCGTGTGCATATGTGTGCATGGATGAGTGTGTGTGTGTGTGTGCTCGTGTATGTATCGTATATCTTTGTATGTGTAAGTGTGCATGCATGCAGTGTATGCGAGGGAGTGTATATTCGGGTGTTATGTGAGTACGTGTGAGTAAGTATATGGATGTGTGTGGGTGTGTGTATGTACATGTGTGTGAGAAGAGAGAGAGAGAGAGAGAGAGAGAGAGAGAGAGAGAGAGAGAGAGAGAGAGAGAGAGAGAGAGAGAGAGATAGAGAGAGTTGAGCGTACGCATTTCATGTAACATGCTATTCCATATTTTTTTATGTATTCTCATCTTTCATATTACGAGGTATCGTTAATGCCACTTGATTGTCCTGTAACATGCCATTCCATATATATATATATATATATATATATATATATATATATATATATATATATATATATATATATATATATATATATATATATATATATATATTGGGTTTATTCTCATCTTATCATTTTGTATGCCATTTGATTTTATCATGTATATATAACATTACTGTGATGTGAGTGAGAGAGAGAGAGAGAGAGAGAGAGAGAGAGAGAGAGAGAGAGAGAGAGAGAGAGAGAGAGAGAGAGAGAGAGAGAGAGAGAGAGAGAGAGAGAGAGAGAGAGAGAGAGAGAGAGAGAGTTGAATTGCATCACTAATTTTTACGCTTTTTTTTTGTTTGGGTGGGTGAATGGGTGTGTAGGAGATTGTGTGGGTTGGGGGATGAGTGTGTAATGGGTGTGGGGGATGAGTGTGGGGGTGTCTGTGAATGGGATATGTCTGCGTGGGTGGGAGTGTGTGAGTGTGGATGGGGTAAATGTGAGTGGGTGGAAAATGTATGTGTGGGTGGCGAGAATGTTTGTAGGTGGAGGATGTTTGAGTTGGTGGGGAGATGTGTGGGCGGGGATGTGTATGGGGAAGGTATGTGGGGGGTGTGTGTGGGGGGGAATGTGTTTATGGGTGGAGATTTGTGTGGGAGGGGAGATGTGTGAGAGGTGGGGAGGTGTGGGATGTGCAGGTGATTGAAGGGTGAGAAAGAGAGAGAGTGGGTGAATGTGTGTGTGTCTGTGTACTTGTCTGTGCTTGTAAGAGAGTGAGTTAGTGTGGTTTAGAGAGTAAATGAGTGAGTGAGAGGGTGAGATTATGTGAGGCAGCGTGTATGTGTGAGTAAGTGTGTGGGTGGATGGGTTAGTGTGTACGTGTGTCCATATGTGTGTATGCGTGTGTTTATGTGTGTGTATGTGTGTGCACGTCTGAATGTGGGTGTGTATGTGTAAGTGTGTGTAAATGTGTGTTTGTATGTGTGCTTGTGTGTGTAAGTATGTTTATATGTGTGCGTAAATGTATGCGTGTGTTTATATGTATGTGCGGGTGTATATGTGTGTATGTGCGTATATATATATATATATATATATATATATATATATATATATATATATATATATATATATATATATATATATATGTTCGTGTATGTGAGTGCATGATTGTGTGTATGTGTGCATGCATGCAGTGTATGCGAGGGAGTGTGTATTTGTGTGTGTGTGTGTAAGTATGTGTATATGGGTGTGTATGTGTGCGTGGGGATATGTGTGTATTTGCGTGTGTATATTGTGTGTATGCTCGTGTGTGTATGTGTATATGCTTTCTTGCGCACGCGAGGGAGTGTGTATTTGATAGCGAGAGGGTGTGTGTCTGTCTGTGTGTGAGTTAGAGTGAAAGAGAGTGTGATATTGAGTAAATGAAAGATGGAGAGAGTGACTTAATGGGTGAAATAGTGATTGCGAGTGAGAGAGAGAGAGAGAGAGAGAGAGAGAGAGAGAGAGAGAGAGAGAGAGAGAGAGAGGGGGGGGGAGTGAGCGAACGAGAGAAGACAGTGGAAGAATGGTATTGTTAATGTGTGTATGTGTGCGGCCATTGTTTGTGAGTGTCTATGGGTGTGTGTTAGTGAGAAGAGAGCGAGAAAGACAGAGAAAGAGAGAGAGAGAGAGATTTAAGCGCACGCATATCATGTAACATGCTATTCCATATATGTTGTGTATTCTCATGTTCATATTACCATTTTGAATGCCAGCTGATGTTATAATTTATAACATGAACACATGTACATCACTGTAGAGTGGGTGAGAGAATTAGAGAGTATGAGAGAGAGAGAGAGAGAGAGAGAGAGAGAGAGAGAGAGAGAGAGAGAGAGAGAGAGAGAGAGAGAGAGTTGAATTGCATCACTAATTTTTACGCTTTTTTTTGTTTGTTTGGGTGGGTGAATGGGTGTGTAGGAGATTGTGTGGGTTGGGGGATGAGTGTGTAATGGGTGTGGGGGATGAGTGTGGGGGTGTCTGTGAATGAGATATGTCTGCGTGGGTGGGATTGTGTGAGTGTGGATGGGGTAAATGTGAGTGGGTGGAAAATGTATGTGTGGGTGGCGAGAATGTTTGTAGGTGGAGGATGTGTGAGTTGGTGGGGAGATGTGTGGGCGGGGATGTGTATGGGGAAGGTATGTGGGGTGTGTGTGTGGGGAGGGGGAATGTGTTTATGGGTGGAGATTTGTGTGGGAGGGGAGATATGTGAGAGGTGGGGAGGTGTGGGATGTGCAGGTGATTGAAGGGTGAGAAAGAGAGAGAGAGTGGGTGAATGTGTGTGTGTCTGTGTACTTGTCTGTGCTTGTAAGAGAGTGAGTTAGTGTGGTTTAGAGAGTAAATGAGTGAGTGAGAGGGTGAGATTATGTGAGGCAGCGTGTATGTGTAAGTGTGTGGGTGGATGGGTTAGTGTGTACGTGTGTCCATATGTGTGTATGTGTTTGTTTATGTGTGTGTATGTGTGTGCACGTCTGAATGTGGGTGTGTATGTGTAAGTGTGTGTAAATGTGTGTTTGTATGTGTGCTTGTGTGTGTAGTATGTTTATATGTGTGCGTAAATGTATGCGTGTGTTTATATGTATGTGCGGGTGTATGTGTGTGTATGTGCATATATATATATATATATATATATATATATATATATATATATATATATATATATATATATATATATATATATATATGTTCGTGTATGTGAGTGCATGATTGTGTGTATGTGTGCATGCATGCAGTGTATGCGAGGGAGTGTGTATTTGTATGTGTGTGTAAGTATGTGTATATGGGTGTGTATGTGTGCATGGAGATATGTGTGTATTTGCGTGTGTATATTGTGTGTATGCTCGTGTGTGTATGTGTATATGCTTTCTTGCGCACGCGAGGGAGTGTGTATTATATAGCGAGAGGGTGTGTGTCTGTCTGTGTGTGAGTTAGAGTGAAAGAGAGTGTGATATTGAGTAAATGAAAGATGGAGAGAGTGACTTAATGGGTGAAATAGTGATTGCGAGAGAGAGAGAGAGAGAGAGAGAGAGAGAGAGAGAGAGAGAGAGAGAGAAAGAGAGAGAGAGAGAGTGGGTGAATGTGTGTGTGTCTGTGTACTTGTCTGTGCTTGTAAGAGAGTGAGTTAGTGTGGTTTAGAGAGTAAATGAGTGAGTGAGAGGGTGAGATTATGTGAGGCAGCGTGTATGTGTAAGTGTGTGGGTGGATGGGTTAGTGTGTGCGTGTGTCCATATGTGTGTATGTGTTTGTTTATGTGTGTGTATGTGTGTGCACGTCTGAATGTGGGTGTGTATGTGTAAGTGTGTGTAAATGTGTGTTTGTATGTGTGCTTGTGTGTGTAAGTATGTTTATATGTGTGCGTAAATGTATGCGTGTGTTTATATGTATGTGCGGGTGTATGTGTATGTGCGTATATATATATATATATATATATATATATATATATATATATATATATATATATATATATATATATATATATATATATATATATATATGTTCGTGTATGTGAGTGCATGATTGTGTGTATGTGTGCATGCATGCAGTGTATGCGAGGGAGTGTGTATTTGTGTGTGTGTGTAAGTATGTGTATATGGGTGTGTATGTGTGCATGGAGATATGTGTGTATTTGCGTGTGTATATTGTGTGTATGCTCGTGTGTGTATGTGTATATGCTTTCTTGCGCACGTGAGGGAGTGTGTATTATATAGCGAGAGGGTGTGTGTCTGTCTGTGTGTGAGTTAGAGTGAAAGAGAGTGTGATATTGAGTAAATGAAAGATGGAGAGAGTGACTTAATGGGTGAAATAGTGATTGCGAGAGAGAGAGAGAGAGAGAGAGAGAGAGAGAGAGAGAGAGAGAGAGAGAGAGAGAGAGGGGGGGGGGAGTGAGCGAACGAGAGAAGACAGTGGAAGAATGGTATTGTTAATGTGTGTATGTGTGCGGCCATTGTTTGTGAGTGTCTATGGGTGTGTGTTAGTGAGAAGAGAGCGAGAAAGACAGAGAAAGAGAGAGAGAGATTTAAGCGCACGCATATCATGTAACATGCTATTCCATATATGTTGTGTATTCTCATGTTCATATTACCATTTTGAATGCCAGCTGATGTTATAATTTATAACATGAACACATGTACATCACTGTAGAGTGGGTGAGAGAATTAGAGAGTATGAGAGAGAGAGAGAGAGAGAGAGAGAGAGAGAGAGAGAGAGAGAGAGAGAGAGAGAGAGTTGAATTGCATCACTAATTTTTACGCTTTTTTGTTGTTTGTTTGGGTGGGTGAATGGGTGTGTAGGAGATTGTGTGGGTTGGGGGATGAGTGTGTAATGGGTGTGGGGGATGAGTGTGGGGGTGTCTGTGAATGGGATATGTCTGCGTGGGTGGGAGTGTGTGAGTGTGGATGGGGTAAATGTGAGTGGGTGGAAAATGTATGTGTGGGTGGCGAGAATGTTTGTAGGTGGAGGATGTGTGAGTTGGTGGGGAGATGTGTGGGCGGGGATGTGTATGGGGAAGGTATGTGGGGTGTGTGTGTGGGGAGGGGAATGTGTTTATGGGTGGAGATTTGTGTGGGAGGGGAGATGTGTGAGAGGTGGGGAGGTGTGGGATGTGCAGGTGATTGAAGGGTGAGAAAGAGAGAGAGAGAGTGGGTGAATGTGTGTGTGTCTGTGTACTTGTCTGTGCTTGTAAGAGAGTGAGTTAGTGTGGTTTAGAGAGTAAATGAGTGAGTGAGAGGGTGAGATTATGTGAGGCAGCGTGTATGTGTAAGTGTGTGGGTGGATGGGTTAGTGTGTGCGTGTGTCCATATGTGTGTATGTGTTTGTTTATGTGTGTGTATGTGTGTGCACGTCTGAATGTGGGTGTGTATGTGTAAGTGTGTAAATGTGTGTTTGTATGTGTGCTTGTGTGTGTAAGTATGTTTATATGTGTGCGTAAATGTATGCGTGTGTTTATATGTATGTGCGGGTGTATGTGTGTGTATGTGCGTATATATATATATATATATATATATATATATATATATATATATGTTCGTGTATGTGAGTGCATGATTGTGTGTATGTGTGCATGCATGCAGTGTATGCGAGGGAGTGTGTATTTGTGTGTGTGTGTAAGTATGTGTATATGGGTGTGTATGTGTGCATGGAGATATGTGTGTATTTGCGTGTGTATATTGTGTGTATGCTCGTGTGTGTATGTGTATATGCTTTCTTGCGCACGCGAGGGAGTGTGTATTATATAGCGAGAGGGTGTGTGTCTGTCTGTGTGTGAGTTAGAGTGAAAGAGAGTGTGATATTGAGTAAATGAAAGATGGAGAGAGTGACTTAATGGGTGAAATAGTGATTGCGAGAGAGAGAGAGAGAGAGAGAGAGGAGAGAGAGAGAGAGAGAGAGAAAGAGAGAGAGAGAGAGTGGGTGAATGTGTGTGTGTCTGTGTACTTGTCTGTGCTTGTAAGAGAGTGAGTTAGTGTGGTTTAGAGAGTAAATGAGTGAGTGAGAGGGTGAGATTATGTGAGGCAGCGTGTATGTGTAAGTGTGTGGGTGGATGGGTTAGTGTGTGCGTGTGTCCATATGTGTGTATGTGTTGTTTATGTGTGTGTATGTGTGTGCACGTCTGAATGTGGGTGTGTATGTGTAAGTGTGTGTAAATGTGTGTTTGTATGTGTAGCTTGTGTGTGTAAGTATGTTTATATGTGTGCGTAAATGTATGCGTGTGTTTATATGTATGTGCGGGTGTATGTGTGTGTATGTGCATATATATATATATATATATATATATATATATATATATATATATATATATATATATATATATATATATATATATATGTTCGTGTATGTGAGTGCATGATTGTGTGTATGTGTGCATGCATGCAGTGTATGCGAGGGAGTGTGTATTTGTGTGTGTGTGTAAGTATGTGTATATGGGTGTGTATGTGTGCATGGAGATATGTGTGTATTTGCGTGTGTATATTGTGTGTATGCTCGTGTGTGTATGTGTATATGCTTTCTTGCGCACGCGAGGGAGTGTGTATTTGATAGCGAGAGGGTGTGTGTCTGTCTGTGTGTGAGTTAGAGTGAAAGAGAGTGTGATATTGAGTAAATGAAAGATGGAGAGAGTGACTTAATGGGTGAAATAGTGATTGCGAGAGAGAGAGAGAGAGAGAGAGAGAGAGAGAGAGAGAGAGAGAGAGAGAGAGAGAGGAGGGAGTAAGCGAACGAGAGAAGACAGTGGAAGAATGGTATTGTTAATGTGTGTATGTGTGCGGCCATTGTTTGTGAGTGTCTATGGGTGTGTGTTAGTGAGAAGAGAGCGAGAAAGACAGAGAAAGAGAGAGAGAGAGATTTAAGCGCACGCATATCATGTAACATGCTATTCCATATATGTTGTGTATTCTCATGTTCATATTACCATTTTGAATGCCAACTGATGTTATAATTTATAACATGAACACATGTACATCACTGTAGAGTGGGTGAGAGAATTAGAGAGTATGAGAGAGAGAGAGAGAGAGAGAGAGAGAGAGAGAGAGAGAGAGAGAGAGAGAGAGAGAGAGAGAGAGAGAGAGAGAGAGAGAGTTGAATTGCATCACTAATTTTTAAGTTACAAAATGTATATGTACAATTTTTCTCCATTTTCTTTACAATTTTGCGACAATGATCACGACAATCGTCACTGTATGTGTGTGTAAAGTGTGGGAGTTTGATCATAATAGTAGGTTGGGGGATGGGGGGGATGTGTGTTTGGGTGGGCGGGGTGGGATTGTGTGGGTGGGTGGGGGATTTGTGTGTGGGTACGTGCGGGATGTATGGGTTGGCGGGGAGATGTGTGTGTGGGTGGGGATGTGTGTTTGGCTAGGTGGTTATGGGTGAGTGGGTGGAGGAGGATATGTTGGTGGATGATTGATGGTGAGTTATGGAATGGGTGGGGGTATATGTATGTGTGGGGATATGTGGTGGGTGGGAGATGTGTGCAGGTGGGGGTGGTTGTGGGTTTGGGGGTGTGGGTGAGGGATGTGTATGGGTGTGGGATGTTTGGGTGGATGGGTGGGGAGTTTGTGTGGGTGAGATATGTGTGGGGGATGTATGTGGGTTGGGGAGGGGTGCATGATGGGTGTGGGTGATGGATTTCGCGATGTGTGTGTGGGTGGGGGATATGTCTGGCTGGGTGGGGGTGTGTGGCTAGATCAGTGTTTCCCAACGTGGGGCCCACGCCCCACAGGGGGGCAATTCGATTGTTAAGGGGGGCAATTCGAAAATGGAAGAAATCGGCTGAATATAACAAAACGGGGAGACTTGAGACTGAAGTTAACTAAATTGGAACCTGACATAAGATCTCTTTGCAGCAAGCATCAAGCGCAAGGATCTCACTAAATTGAAATAATAAATAATTACTAATAATTAAAATAATATTGAAAAATCTTTCATTAAAATTATTTTGTACTTGAATTTCAGTTCTCCATTATATGTTTTGAAAATTTACTTACTGTGTTTGCTCAATAATTTCCTAGTGATTTCTTCCTAAAACCTATCATTCAAGTTTCTTTAGTGAACATTTCAATTTTTGAATATTAAAAATAATGTATATGTTGGGGGGGGGGGGGCGCCGTGGGGCGGGGGAGGGGGGCGATATGAAGTTTAGAAAGGCTTAAGTAGGGCATGGCACAAAAAAGGTTGGGAAACACTGGGCTAGATGGAGGATGTATGTGTGTGTAGTGAGGGTGATTGTAGTTGGGGGATGTGTGGATGGGTAGATGTATGGGGAGATGTGTGTGTGGGTGAGGGATGTGTCTTTGGGATGTGTGTGGGTGTGGTGTTGTGTGGGAGGGGAGCTGGTTGTGGATAGATGATGTGTGTGTGTGGGTGGGTGAAGGTGTGGTTGGGTTTTCGGGTGGGTGAAGGATGTGTGTGAGGGTGGGGATGTGTGCTTAGATGGGTGGTTGGGGTGTGTGAGTGTGGGTGGGTAGATAGGAGATGTATGTGTTGATGAGTGGGTAAGGGATGTGTGGGTGTTAGTGGTTGGGGGATAAGTACGTGTGTCTGGGGATGAGTGTATGAGTTGGGGATGTGTGTGTGGGTTGTGTGTGTGTGGATGGGAGGTGTATTTTTGTGAATGGGGGATGTGTTGGTGGGTGGGGATGTGTGGGAGGGATGTGTATATGGGTGGGGAGATTTGCGTGGGTGGGGATGTGTGTGTATATGGGTAGGGTGTGTGGTTAAGGGGTGTGTGGCTGGGGGATGGGTGGATGGAGGATGTGTGGTTGGGTAGAGGATGTATGGGTGGGTGATTGTATATGAGTAAGGGTGTGTGGTTAAGGGATGTTTGGTTGGGGGATGGGTGGGTAGAGGATGTGTGGGTGGGTAGAGGATATGTGGGTGGGTGAGTGTGTGCAGGTTAGGAGATGGTGGGGGTTGTTTGTAGGTGTGGGCTCGGGATCTGTGAGTGGGCTGGGGGAGATGGGAGATTATGTGGGTGGGTGCGGAATTTGTGTGTGGGTAGGTGCGGAATATGTGAGTTGACGGGGAGATGTGTGTGTGGCTGAGGAATGTGTGTTTGGCTGGGTGGGTGGAGGTGTGTGGGTGGAGGAGGATATGTGGGTGAGTGATTGTTGGTGGGTAATGGGACGGGTAGAGGATATGTGAGTGGGTGGGGAGATGTGTGTAGGTGGGGGATGTGTGGGTTATTGAATGTATGTGTGCTTGGGGTGTGGGTGGATGGGATGTGTGGTGGGTGAGAGGTGTGTGTGGGTGGGGAGATGTGTAGGTGTAGGGATGTGGTGGATGGGTGGGGGAATGTATGTGTGTGTGGGTTATGTGTGTGGTTGGGTGGGGGAGTTGGAGTGAATGGGGGATGTGTGGGTGGGTGGTGGATGTGTCTCATAACATAGTAATATGCATTGTTTATGTTTACAAAATTCATGTGACAATGTTTTTTTCCTATGCACTGTTGATGAAAGAAAGATGAGTGAATGGAAGGGCCGAATGTAAGACGGGCCTGCGTGCCCAATTTGTTACCCTTTGAAAATAAAGTCTGTTCGTTCGTTCGTTCTATCTATCTATCTATCTATCTATCTATCTATCTATCTATCTATCTATCTATCTATCTACCTGCCAGCCTGCCTGCCGGCCGGCCGACTAACCGACCGACCGATATCTATCTATCTATCTATCTATCTATCTATCTATCTATCTATCTATCTATCTATCTATCTATCTATCTATCTATCTATCTATCTATCTATCTATCTATCTAATCTACCTACTGGCCGGCCGACCGACCGACCGACCGACCGACCCACCGACCGACCGACTCACCCACCCACCCACCCAGTCAGCCAGCCAGCCAGCCAGCCAGCCACCCACCACCCACCTACCTTTCTGCCTACCTACCTACCTACCTACCTTTCTGTCTGTCTGTCTGTCTGCCTGTCTGTCTGTCTGTCTGTCTGTCTGTCTGTCTGCGCTATTAAATATTGATAAAAGTTACTGGAAAAAACGTCAGGACCATGTGTTGAAAGAGGAAGAGGACTATTGGAGAAAGGATGGATTGAATTTTATGCAACCGAGAGCAATCATCAACCTGCTGGAATCGTCCGACACAGATTAAGGTATGAGCAGATCGCAGACCTTAATCTACGTACACACTTACTGGGATATTTTGCTCCAACTATTCAGACGAATTGCAGGCCCTAAACATTACAGCATCAGCATCAGCTGAAGAAACAATAAGGCAATGACAAATAAGGTAAGAAATATATTCCTTCTACTTTCCTGTTAATTTACAAATTATTTACCCCGTGCCTCTGTAAATTCTCTGTCTTTACTAATATTACACATTGCACCCCTCTCGGGATTCTCCGTGGTGAAGTGGTCAAGCCGTCTGACTCGGGCTCCGAATTTGTATGTTCGATTCCGGGCCGCGTCCTTCATTTCACGAGTGCATTTTTTCGGAGACTCCCGAGGGTCGTCGCTGGAGCTACGGAGTTCGTGCTTTGTGCGACGCTTTCCGCGCTGCGGAAAGAAACAGCCATATGGGATAAACACCCGGTGCAATGCAGCCGACCCTGTCGATTTTAAGCTAATTCTTTCATTGCACCCACTCTCATACGAATCCGGATACGCCTTTGTGTGTCAACAGAATTGACATGTCTCACATTACCGTAAAAATAACTTCGTTAGCGGGAAGTCACTAGTTCTTGGGTGGGGGTAAATATAAGACGGCTGGAAAAATTTCATAACGATGCAACAGATAGTTTTCAAAATAACTGATTCGTGAATGACGGCATTAATTTCCGGACAGACTATAGTAATACTTCCCAGCACATGTTCTGCTACCCATGTTTTGAGCTGTAGACCTGGTAGTTCAGGTTGATCGAATGTTAAAAAGAATATCATCCGCCAAGATATGGATTCGATCATCCGACAAAGGGACTTGGTACATATTCACACATGCACATTCGGCATAAGCGAACTAGCCTTACTCTAGCCTGCTCCCTGGAAACATCCAGGTTTTTCGACAAAAGTCTTCACACTTTATTTCCACGCCCACCTACAATTCCATGGTGTTCAGGCCTGGAAGAAGGTAAAACTGTATTTTTAACCCCTCTACAGATAACGTTAAAATAGCCACGTGAGTAACATTTGTCAGAAATCCCAATAATCGTAACCATAAATACAGTGTCCGCTTTTTACATCCAGACCAAGATTTAAATTCCCCCTCGGATCACGTGCTCACTGTTTACCAATCAGACATGCCAAGAGCGCGTACTTAGAATAGGAAGACCGAACAAAGTTCAGAGGTTAAGACAACAGCGCCCTATTTGAAGTGCTGTGAAACGTTGGATGGAGAAACGTTGACAAAACGCGGGCAATCCATATCCCGGTGGCCTGCGTGTATTTATAGAGCTCTGGGACATCCAATAGTGAATGCCGTGAAACAAGTATAATATGTCCGTATTATTCGCCAGAATTGTCTGACCTATTTCTAACAGTTCCATAGTCGCGACCCTCTCTACAGCAGCCGAGAAAATTCGTCAAGACATATCCAGCTTGTTAGTTAGTTAGCTGTTTAGTTAGTTAATTATTTAGCTGGTTACTTTGCTAGTTGCTTAGTTAACTAGCTAGTTAAGAGGAAATAGAGAAGAAGGGCAGAATGTCAGACGGGCCTGCGTGCCCAATTCTTAACCCGTTGAAAATAAATATTTTTGTTCGTTTGTTAACTAGTTAATGGGTTACCTATTTAAGTAACTAGTTAGTTAATTAGTTAGCTGGGTAGTTTGTTAATTAGTTAGCTAGTCAGTTAGCAGGGTAGTTAGTTAATTAGTTAGCTAGTCAGTTAGCTGAATAGTTAGTTAATTAGTTAGCTAGTCAGTTAGCAGGTTAGTTAGTTAATTAGTTAGCTAGTCAGTTAGCTGAGTAGTTAGTTAATTAGTTTGCTAACCAGTTAGCTGGGTAATTAGTTAGTTAATTAGTTAGCTAGTCAGTTAGCTGGGTAGTTAGATAATTAGTTAGCTAGTCAGTTAGCTGGGTAGTTAGTTAATTAGTTAGCTAGTCAGTTAGCTGGGTAGTTAGTTAGTTAATTAGTTAGCTAGTCAGTTAGCTGGGTAGTTAGTTAATTAGTTAGCTAGTCAGTTAGATAGGGTGGTTAGTTAATTAGTTAGCTAGTCAGTTAGCTGGGTAGTTAGGTAATTAGTTACCTAGTCAGTTAGCTGGGTAGTTAGTTAATTAGTTAGCTAGTCAGTTAGCTGGGTAGTTAGTTAAATAGTTAGATAGTCAGTTAGCTGGGTAGTTAGTTAGTTAATTAGTTGGCTAGTCAGTTAGCTGAGTAGTTAGTTAATTAGTTAGCTAGCCAGTTAGCTGGGTAATTAGTTAGTTAATTAGTTAGCTAGTCAGTTAGCTGGGTAGTTAGTTAATTAGTTAGCTAGTCAGTTAGCTGAGTAGTTAGTTAAATAGTTAGCTAGTCAGTTAGCTGGGTAATTAGTTAGTTAATTAGTTAGCTAGTCAGTTAGCTGGGTAGTTAGTTAATTAGTTAGCTAGTCAGTTAGCTGGGTAGTTAGATAGTTAATTAGTTATCTAGCCAGTTAGCTGGGTAATTAGTTAGTTAACTAGTTAGCTAGTCAGTTAGCTGGGTAGTTAGTTAGTTAATTAGTTATCTAGTCAGTTAGCTGGGTAGTTAGTTAATTAGTTAACTAGTCACTTAGCTGGGTAGTTAGTTAGTTAATTAGTTAGCTAGCCAGTTAGCTGGGTAATTAGTTAGGTAATTAGTTACCAAGCCAGTTAGCTGGGTAGTTAGGTAATTAATTAGTTAGCTAGTCAGTTAGCTTGGTAGTTAGTTAATTAGTTAGATAGTCAGTTAGCTGGGTAATTAGTTAGTTAATTAGTTAGCTAGTCAGTTAGCTGGGTAATTAATTAATTAGTTAGCTAGTCAGTTAGCTTGGTAGTTAGTTAGTTAATTAGTTAGCTAGTCAGTTAGCTGGGTAGTTAGGTAATTAGTTAGCTAGTCAGTTAGCTGGGTAGTTAGTTAGTTAATTAGTTAGCTAGTCAGTTAGCTGGGTAGTTAGTTAATTAGTTAGCTAGTCAGTTAGATGGGTGGTTAGTTAATTAGTTAGCTAGTCAGTTAGCTAGGTAGTTCGTTAATTAGTTAGCTAGTCAGTTAGCTGGGTAATTAGTTAGTTAATTAGTTAGCTAATCAGTTAGCTGGGTAGTTAGTTAATTAGTTAGCTAGTCAGTTAGCTGGGTAATTAGTTAGTTAATTAGTTAGCTAGTCAGTTAGCTGGGTAGTTAGTTAGTTAATTAGTTAGCTAGTCAGTTAGCTGGGTAGTTAGTTAATTAGTTAGCTAGTCAGTTAGCTGGGTAGTTAGTTAATTAGTTAGCTAGTCAGTTAGCAGGGTAGTTAGTTAATTAGTCAGCTAGTCAGTAAGCTGGGTAATTAGTTAGTTAATTAGTTAGCTAGTCAGTTAGCTGGGTAGTTAGTTAGTTAATTAGTTAGCTAGTCAGCTGGGTAGTAAGTTAATTAGTTAGCTAGTCAGTTAGCTGGGTAGTTAGTTAGTTAATTAGTTAGCTAGCCAGTTAGCTGTTTAATTGGTTAGTTAATTAGTTACCTAGCCAGTTAGCTGGGTAATTAGTTAATTAATTAGTTAGCTAGTCAGTTAGCTTGGTAGTTAGTGAATTAGAAAGATAGTCAGTTAGCTGGGTAATTAGTTAGTTAATTAGTTAGCTAGTCAGTTAGCTGGGTAATTAGTTAATTAATTAGTTATCTAGTCAGTTAGCTTGGTAGTTAGTTAGTTAATTAGTTAGCTAGTCAGTTAGCTGGGTAGTTAGTTAATTAGTTAGCTAGTCAGTTAGCTGGGTAGTTAGGTTAGTTAATTAGTTAGCTAGTCAGTTAGCTGGGTAGTTAGTTAATTAGTTAGCTAGTCAGTTAGATGGGTGGTTAGTTAATTAGTTAGCTAGTCAGTTAGCTGGGTAGTTAGTTAATTAGTTAGCTAGTCAGTTAGCTGGGTAATTAGTTAGTTAATTAGTTAGCTTGTCAGTTAGCTGGGTAATTAGTTAGTTAATTAGTTAGCTAGTCAGTTAGCTGGGTAGTTAGTTAGTTAATTAGTTAGCTAGTCAGTTAGCTGGGTAGTTAGTTAATTAGTTAGCTAGTCAGTTAGCTGGGTAGTTAGTTAAGTAGTTAGCTAGTCAGTTAGCTGGGTAGTTAGTTAATTAGTCAGCTAGTCAGTTAGCTGGGTAATTAGTTAGTTAATTAGTTAGCTAGTCAGTTAGCTGGGTAGTTAGTTAGTTAATTAGTTAGCTAGTCAGTTAGCTGGATAGTTAGTTAATTAGTTAGCTAGTCAGTTAGCTGGGTAGTTAGTTAATTAGTTAGCTAGTCAGTTAGCTAGCCAGTTATCTGGGCAGTTCGTTATTTAGATAGTCGCGTTGTTGGTTGGGTAGTTAGATAGGTTGTTAGTTAATTAGTTGTTTGTTGTTGTAATTAGTTGGAATGTTAGATAGTTGAATAGTTAATTATTTAGTTGGAATATTAATTAGTTGGGTAGTTAGTTGGGTAGTTAGTTAGTTTGGTAGTTAGTCGGGTAGTTAGTTAGTTGAGTAGTTAATTACTTAGTTAGGCAATCGCTTTTCATCATTACATACCGAGTCAACAAGTGCTCAGATCCCCTCCTCACTATCTCTCTCAGCATTTAGAAGACGACGACACCAGTTCTGAGCTGGTTGACTAATCTTCTTTGGCTTCCCGCATGGTGCTCTAGATACATCCCACGATACACCGATCTGTAGCTTGTTCTCATCTCATCATCATCATCTCATCTTGTTCCTCTTGTACCTTGCGGTGTCGAGGTGAAGCATAAACAGCGGGAGAGTGCCCGTGTATGGGTTTCATATATCGAGGTTCCCGAGGACTCTGTTATTCAGTAGTAGAAGGGAACAGACCAAGGGGAAGACCGAGATGAAAATACCTGGATGGCTTGGCCAGATGGCATGGTCGAGACAGGAGCGCTGAGATGATCCACGACTCTGGTGATCGAGGGAAATGGCGAGTCATGACCACCCACGCTTTCCGGCATGGCACATGATTGATTGCAAGACCACAACCTTCGGTTAAATTAAATGGAACCTTCTCATAGATCTGTCTTCTCCCGCGCGACTATGTATGTAATCAGATACTTTCCTATTGAATGTAACATAATATCATCAAATGGCAGATCAGAAGACGAGATCGAAAATAGGTGCAATAAGGCAAACCAACTCATTGGACAAATGGCACCAATACTAAAGAACAAACATGTATCAATAACTACTAAGAAAGCACTTTACAACACAATCTTCCTACCAACTCTGTGCTACCAATGCCAAACCTGGACAATGACAGAAAAAGAGAAAAGAAAAATCACAACAACAGAAATGAGATTCCTGAGAAGAATACTCAACGTATCAAGAAGAGATAAGATCAGAAATGAAGAAATCAGGACTAAAGTAGGGGTTAAAGCTGCTCTAGATTTTATTAGAAAGCAGCAAGTCAAATGGTTTGGCCATGCAAGTAGGCTACCAGTCAACAGCATGCCACAACAAGCAATGATGTACAGACCAGATGGAAATAGAGGAAGAGGCCGACCACGTAAACGTTGGACTGAGGGAATAACAGAATCCATGGGAATGTCGATATACGAAGCCCATAAGCGGGCACTCTCACGAAGTTTATACTTCACCTCGACACCGCAAGGTACAAGAGGAACATGATGAGATGAGATGAGATAATATCGGAGCGTCGGGTTGAGATTGGGTTTAATTAGTGTAGTATTACACTTCTCAGATGGTGCATGTCGACATAGCAAACCGGAGCTGGCTGACAACGTGTGCATTACAGTGTGCGGTTAGTGTAGGGAGGCTGTATGTATCTGGGTTTAGTTAGTGTAGGGACGCTGTATGTATCTGGGTGTAGTTAGTGTAGGGACGCTGTATGTATTTGGGTTTACAGTGGGCGTTTAGTGTAGGGACGCTGTATGTATCTGGGTGTAGGTAGTGTAGGGACGCTGTATGTATCTGGGTGTAGGTAGTGTAGGGACGCTGTATGTATCTGGGTTTACAGCTATTGTGTCGTGGCTTCTTTGACTTTGTTTGTTGCTGCTCATGTGACGGTTGTTGTTGTTGTGATGGTGGTTGTTGATGTTGTTGTTATTGTTTTTGCTGCTGTTGTTAATGTTGTTGTTGTTATGATGGTTGCTCTTGCTGTTGTTGTTGATGCTGCTGTTGTTGTTAATGCTATTGTTGTTGCTGTTGTTGTTAATGTTGTTGTTGTTGTTGTTTTTCTTCTTCTTCTTCTTGTTCTTCTTGTTCTTCTTGTTCTTCTTCTTCTTCTTCTTCTTCTTCTTCTTCTTCTTCTTCTTCTTCTTCTTCTTCTTATGAGGAGAAGGAAGAGGAGGAGTAGGAGGAGGAGGAGGAGGACGAGGACGAGGAGGAGGAAGAGGAGGAGGAGGAGGAATTTTAGAAGAAGAAGAAGAAGAAGAAGAAGAAGAAGAAGAAGAAGAAGAAGAAGAAGAAGAAGAAGAAGAAGAACGAAGAAGAAGAAGAAGAAGGCATGCTAGTGACACATCCAACATCTGTGTTATGAATATACGGATATATTCTTTCGTTCCTTCGCCCGACGTCTGTGATTACCACGTGGCAGATCCCAGTTGCCAGGGCCAATTTCCGCTCCCGATATCTGTTTTAAAGCTCGGAAAATAGATAGATAATGCGAGATAGAGATATTCAGGACAGATTTCAAACGTTTCTGGATTAGGGCCGTCTCATTATCTATCTATCTATCTATCTATCTATCTATCTATCTATCTATCTATCTATCTATCTATCTATCTATCTATCTATCTATCTATCTATCTATCTATCTATCTATCTATCTATCTGTCTGTCTGTCTGTCTGTCTGTCTGTCTGTCTATCTGCCTGCCTGCCTGCCTGCCTGCCTATCTATCTATCTATCTATCTATCTATCTATCTATCTATCTATCTATCTATCTATCTATCTATCTATCTATCTATCTATCTATCTATCTATCTATCTATCTATCTATCTATCTATCTATTTATCTATATATCTATCTATCTATCTATCTATCTATCTATATATCTAATCTATCTATCTATCTATCTATCTAATCTATCTATCTATCTTATCTATCCTATCTATCTATCTATCTATCTATCTATCTATCTATCTATCTATCTATCTATCTATCTATCTATCTATCTATCTATCTAATCTATCTTTCTAATCTGTCTGTCTGTCTGTCTGTCTGTCTGTCTGTCTGTCTGTCTGTCTGTCTGTCTGTCTGTCTGTCTTTCTGTCTTTCTGTCTCTCTCTCTAATGGGGGATATATATATATATATATATATATATCTAATAGTATATATATATATATATATATATATATACTATATATATTTGGGGGGATGGGTGGGTAGAGGATGTGTGGGTGGTAGAGGATATTTCGGGTGGGTGAGTGTGTGTAGGTTAGGAGATGGTGGGGTGTGTTTATAGGGGTGGACTCGGGATCTGTGAGTGGGCTGGGGGAGATGGGAGATTATGTGGGTGGGTGCGGAATTTGTGTATGGGTAGGTGTGCAATATGTGAGTTGACGGGGAGATGTGTGTGTGTGTGTGTGTGTGTGTGTGCGTGGGGGATGTGTGGCTAAGGAATGTGTGTTTGGCTGGGTGGTTGATGGTCTGTGGGTGGAGGAGGATATGTGGGTGAGTGATTGTTGGTGGGTAATGGGACGGGTTGAGTATATGTGAGTGGTTGGGGGGATGTGTGTAGGTGGGTGGATATGTGTAGGTGAGGTATGTGTGGGTTGGGAATGTATGTGTGCTTAGTGTGTGGGTGGGTGGGATGTGTGGTGGGTGAGAGGTGTGTGTGTGGGTGGGGAGATGTGTAGGTGTAGGGATGTGGTGGATGGGCTGGGGTATGTATGTGTGTGTGTGTTGATGAAAGAACGATGAGTGATTGGAAGGCCCGAATGTAAGACGGGCCTGCGTGCCCAATTTGTTACCCTTTGAAAATAAAGTCTTTTCGTTCTATCTATCTATCTATCTATCTATCTATCTATCTATCTATCTATCTATCTATCTATCTATCTATCTATCTATCTATCTATCTATCTATCTATCTATCTATCTATCTATCTATCTATCTGTCTGTCTGTCTGTCTGTCTGTCTGTCTATCCGTCTGTCTGTCTGTCTGTCTGTCTGCTCTGCCCGCCCGCCCGCCCGCCCGCCCGCCCGCCCGCCCGTCCGTCCGTCCGTCCGTCCGTCAGTCCATCCGTCCGTCCGTCTGTCCGTCTGTCTGTCTGTCTGTCTGTCTGTCTGTCTGTCCGTCCGTCCGTCCGTCCGTCCGTCCGTCCGCCCGCCCGCCCGTCCATCGTTCGTCGGTCGGTCGTTCCGTCGGTCGTTCGGGCAACAAACGACCGACCAACCGACCGGTCTGCCTGCCTTTCTGCTTATCTAACTACCAGCCTGTCTGCCTGCTTGCCTGCCTGTCTTCAAACTTATCTGCCTGCCTACCTACCTACGTACATGCCTAACTTTCCTGTTTACATATATATTCAACATTGTATCTCTTTACCTAGATATATATTACCTACCTACCTACCTACCTACATACCTACCTACCTACTTGCCTACCTTATCTACTTGCCTACCTACCTTACCTACCTACCTACCTACCTACTTACTTACCTACCTACCTGTCTGCCTGTCTGCCTGTCTGCCTTGTTTGTCAGCCTGTCTACTTACCTACCGAGTACCTACCTACTTACCTTCATACTTACCTGCATACCTACCTACGAAAGTACCTGCTTACCTACCTACTTACCTACCTACGTACGTACCCACCTACCTACCTACCTGCCTACCTACATAACTACCTACGTATGTACGTACGTACCTACCTACCTACCTACCTACCTAAGTACCTATCTAACTACCTATCTACCTACCTTCCTGTCTACCCATCAAGTAGCTACCTACATATCTGTTCATCTTTCTTTTTATCTCTCTAGCTATCTATATATGCCGGCTCCGTAGCGATGGGGTTACGGACGCAGTTCTGTATGCCGCATACCCACGTTCGAACCACATGTGCGGACGATTTGGCAGGAAACCGTCTTGCGTCAGTTTCTTAAAGACAGGTATGGGTGCCTGTCGTTCAGAAGGCAGTGGAAAACTACTGAACGTAAACTTGCCAATAGATCACAACAGCAAAAATGCTGGTGTTGACTGCGACGTCCTGTAAAGGATATGCAACTAACTCTAACTCTATGTTATGTTACTTTATGTTACGTTATGCTATGTTATGCTATGCTACATCGAGTCATGTTATGTAGAACGAAGTCACTGCACATTTGACATGTTTCGCCCTCCGCTACAAGCGTCATCCCTAAAATTTCAGCTCATTGCTAGAATGAGGAATTGGTTATGATGCCTCCTCTCTTGACCTCGAAGACCGCACTGACGTGCTTGATCAGACCTCACTCCCAATTTGTGTAGCCGAACTAACATCAGAGTCTCGTGTATCTACCAGCTGAATTCGCACTGCACTGATCATATCGACCTGTCCATGCCTCTTCCAGTTTTTATTTGTCCATTATTCACCGGCCTGTGCAGTCATTTCTTTTAAATACGGCGTGTCTGTGTGCGTACATCCAGGTGAGTACTTCAGAATGCTATCTATCTATCCATTTGGAGCGGTGACTGAGTAGTGTCCTGATGAACTGACTGAGGTATATCCCCTCAGTTCCATCCAGCCCGTCTCTCCTCCTAACTGCAATTGCAACTAGCATGTCACCTGTGTCTCTTCCACGCTCACCTGTAACACCTGGACGTTAGATCCCAGCAAGTTCACTAAGTCATGAGGCCTCACTACGCGGTAGCCACTCACCTCATAGTCGCTCGTTGTGAAATCTCCGAGATATAGATTCTCGATATAATAATTGTTCATGTAAGTGCGGAATTGTGCATCCGTCTGAGTGTCGCGGTGGCAGCATCTATCTCCATTCTCCTACTGTTTTGTTGTTGTTGTTGTTGTTTTTTTTTGTATTGGACAATAAGATCAGTAAATTAGAGTAAATTAAAGTAAAATAAAGAAACGTAAAGTGAAGTAAAGTAAAGTAAAGTAAAGTAAAATGAAGTGACGTGAAGTGAAAGTGAAGAAGAATGAAGTAAACTGATGCAAAGAACACTGTCCGGGTATTGGCGCGTAGTCGTCTTCTTTGGCGTTGGAGATTCCTAGTATAGTATAGGCCAATGGCCTCGCATGCCAACACCTAGTGGGCCATTTCACGGTTAGTGCGACGTTGGTTGGGATTTTGGCAGGGAGTTTCCATGGTTACAATGGCTGCCTCGCTCTCTGAAAGTTCGTGGATTCGATTCCGGACTACGTCACTCTGTTCACGTGTGTACTTTTCTCGTAGACTCGAGGGGGGTGGGGGGGGGGGGGAGAAAGGGGGGGGGTCGTGGCTGGAGTTTCGGAGTTGGTGCTTTGTGCGCGGCTTTCGGCAGTCAATGATTCCTAACCGAACATATTGTCTATGATTCTTAACAAAAAATACTATCTTTGATTCCTAACAGACGAAATAATTATGCTTTCTAATTGGAAACATTATTTATATTTTCTAACTGAAAACAACATCTAAGATTCCTAACAGAAAACATCATCTAGGATTCGTAACAGAAAATAATATCTATGATTCCTAACTGAGAACATAATTTATGATTCCTAACTGAGAACGTAATCTTTGATTGTTAAGTGAAA
Organism: Cepaea nemoralis; assembly: GCA_014155875.1. Taxonomy (NCBI): domain Eukaryota; kingdom Metazoa; phylum Mollusca; class Gastropoda; order Stylommatophora; family Helicidae; genus Cepaea; species Cepaea nemoralis. The sequence continues at coordinate 29,583 of JACEFZ010022774.1, forward strand.
ACATTATCTATAATATTTCTCTGAAAACATTCAATATTTCCCCAGTAATGGCCACCGTGGATCAATGGAAAGCTTGGAGTCAGTTTATCAAGAGAATTACTTGCCCTTAGCGTCTATCGTTGCTAGGATTTGTGCGTGATTTTACTGTGATACCATGGGCTTAGATGCGATCAAGGGACGTAACTTGAAACAGGGGCCCGTAATCTCAAAACACTAAGACTGTTTTGAGTCTGGGATTGGCGTCAAACTGTCTTCTCGAGTCACGCTGGTGACTTTAAGACGGCGGGTCTTAACTTGGTCCGCGTACGGTACCACGTTCAGCAAAATAAGACAGTTTGTCCCATATAAACATATCATTATTGCTTAGTAGGTCCATTGTTCAAGATCGCGGTCATCGAGACCCTTTGAAATGGTCGTTAGTCTTTCGCCGGTTCTCTGGCTTTTGAATTTGAATGATGTTAGTGCCTTAAATTTCGTGTTGGTCGACCTCTGAATCTTCTTCTGGGAATCATATCTTCCATTCTTCCTCTGAATACAGAGTGGGTTCGCCTGATGGTGAGGGACACTGGTGATAGAGAAAGCTAATCCACGCGCTAAAAATCAGTCCGGTGCTCTAGAAGTTGTAGCATGGGTATAAACTACGTTTGAGCTCAAAGCGAAAAATGTGCAAAAATAAAATGATCATAGAAATAACAAGTCAGTTTAAAATCGTTTTAATGCGCCTGAAGGCCATTGAGCGGGTGCTTCTATATCCAGATTTGTATCAAGCTGCCGGCACCCGGCTGGGGATGTAACACATACCACGTCTGCCACCTGTACGTCCGAAGACATTTCAAGTACTCATGATGAAGACTGGAAATGTAGATTCACTCAAACCCACTCTGTCGACCGCCTCGCGACTAGGCACTATGCCATCACCACTTCCAGGTTGAGTTGAGTTGAGTTGACCTGGGTTGAGTTGAGTTGAGTCGCCTTGAGTTGAGTTGAGTTGAGTTGATTTGAGTTGAGCTGAGCTGAGTTGAGTTGAGCTAAGTTTAGTTGAGCTGAGTTGACATGTGTTGAGGTGAGTTGAGTTCAGCTGAGCTTAGTTGAGCTGAGCTGAGTTGAGTTGAGTTGAGCTGAGTTGAGGTGAGCTGAGCTGAGCTGAGCTGAGTTGAGTTGAGTTGAGTTGAGCTGAGCTGAGTTGAGTTGAGTTGAGCTGGGTTGACATGTGTTGAGTTGAGTTCAGCTGAGCTGAGTTGAGTTGAGCTGAATTGAGGTGAGTTGAGCTGAGTTGAGTTGAGTTGAGCTGAGTTAAGCTGCGTTGAGCTGAGTTGATCTGAGTCAAGAACCGTTATCATAACACTAAGGACATTCCCATCCGTGCTCCGTCCTCATCTTCAGCGTACACCCAAGGTGTATGATGCTAGCCTCATATTTGTCTAGAGTCTAGATTATTCGACACTAGATTGGTGGTGTGGTGAGTCGCCCCATTTTTGTCTAGAATACTCGACACTAGATTGGTGGTGTGGTGAGTCGCCTCATATTTGTCTAGAGTCTAGACTATTCGACACTAGATTGGTGGTGTGGTGAGTCGCCTCATATTTGTCTAGAGTCTAGACTATTCGACACTAGATTGGTGGTGTGGTGAGTCGCCCCATTTTTGTCTAGAATACTCGACACTGGATTGGTGGTGTGGTGAGTCGCCTCATATTTGTCTAGAGTCTAGACTATTCGACACTAGATTGGTGGTGTGGTGAGTCGCCTCATATTTGTCTAGAGTCTAGACTATTCGACACTAGATTGGTGGTGTGGTGAGTCGCCCCATTTTTGTCTAGAATACTCGACACTGGATTGGTGGTGTGGTGAGTCGCCTCATATTTGTCTAGAGTCTAGACTATTCGACACTAGATTGGTGGTGTGATGAGTCGCCCCATTTTGTCTAGAATATTCGACACTGGATTGGTGGTGTGGTGAAATCGCCTCATATTTGTCTAGAATAGTCGACACTGGATTGGTGGTGTGGTGAGTCGCCCCATTTTTGTCTAGAATACTCGACACTAGATTGGTGGTGTGGTGAAAATCGCCTCATATTTGTCTAGAATAGTCGACACTGGATTGGTGGTGTGGTGAAAGTCGCCACATATTTGTCTAGAATAGTCGACACTGGATTGGTGGTGTGGTGAAAGTCGCCTCACATTTGTCTAGAATATTCGACACTGGATTGGTGGTGTGGTGAAAGTCGCCTCATATTTGTCTAGAATAGTCGACACTGGATTGGTGGTGTGGTGAAAGTCGCCTCATATTTGTATAGAATATTCGACACTGGATTGGTGGTGTGGTGAAAGTCGCCACATATTTGTCTAGAATAGTCGACACAGAATTGGTGGTGGGGTAAAAGTCGCCTCATATTTGTCTAGAATAGTCGACACAGAATTGGTGGTGTGGTGAAAGTCGCCTTTACTTCCCGGTAAATTTTGTCGTACCCATTTTAGTCTTGATCAGTTAAAGGGTTCAGGTAAATCATCATCATCATCCAGTGCCTTGCCATGCCTCTCCACAAATTGCCATCTCTGACGGAATGAATCAATTCATGTGTTGACTCCTTTATATGCCTTGATACAAAACTGTCAAGAATCTTCTCACACTGTCTCTCTCTCTGTGTCTCTCTTTCTCTCTCTCTCTCTCTCTCTCTCTCTCTCTCTCTCTCTCTCTCTCTCTCTCTCTCTCTCTCTCTCTCTCTCTCTCTGCAAATCTTTCCAGTTATCACAAGATGTTCCAGTTTTTATTTTCTCTTCTTATAACGTGGCGAAAAAAAAACAACAACCCAAAAAACCAAAAAACCGATGACTGCCTCTTTCTGATGTTTGTGGTAAATTGTCCTTGCGACTCGGCTTCCATTATCATATCCTGATTGCCCATTGTGGCTGTCCAATTAATTTTCAGCATTCTTCTATAAAACCACATCTCCAAGGTAAATAAAAGAACACAATTGTTCTGCCTGGATGCGAATGTAAACCCCAGATCACGGGTTGGCATGCAAGTACTCTAGCCACTGCACCAACGCGGCCCGTACAGAAGGAGTAGTAACACTTTATGAAAACAACTCGCTGTGAAGAAGAGGCTGCGAACGCAATTCGTAAGCCCACATACCACGTTCGAATAACAGCAGCGGGCGGTTTGGCAGCAGACAGCCTTGCTCTGGTTTTCATACAATGAAATGAGCTCCGGTCGTTCAGAAACCCATAGCAAAGTACTGAACGTGAGCTTGCCAAGAATTCATAAACAGCCAACAAATGCTGAGGTTGACAGCGACGTCGAGTATAGGATACGCAAGTAACTTTTTAACTTGTTCATGGCAATTACATTTGTAGCGTGATTTGTTTAATGTCTGTCTGGCTATTTAATTACATTTTGGTCAGAATTTATGACAAACTCACAGGCAAAACACTTCACATAACTAAAAGTCCATTTCAAATGCTTTACAACCAGAGATAAAGTTCCAGCTGGCCCAACAACGCCAGACTATAAAACAGGGGACATCCCAGCGGAGACGCTCCATCAAACCAAGTTACTCTCTGAGTTATGCCATACACAAAACGGTAATTTAACACCCGCGCTGGGGAATGCCTTGTACCGGGCAACGTTTGCTGAGGCCAATTTCATTTTCGTGGGTGGTTGGTTATTGTGGGTTGTTGTTCATGTTTATATCGTAGTAGTGGTGTGTGTGACAATGGGAAATGGGAAAATAACGTCAAGGGATGGACAAGAGCAGGCTGGCCGAGTGTATACCCAGGGAGGAGGACGGGGAGTTATGGAGATCTACTGTTGTCAATTTTATTGGGGGGACTCAATTTGATTGATTGGGTAGTGTGTTCGTGGGCGGAATGATTTATGGGTGCCGCGACCATTTATGCTAGAAGTAGTACTGGTTGTGTGTCAGTCAGTGAATTGGGAGAAAAGGAAAGTTGAAAACATTTCAGCTTTACCAGGAGAGACTCCAGCTCAACAGAATGGACGTAACATCATCAGTTAAAAAAAAAAACACACACTATGACAACTGAAAAAAATTGACAGGGAAAGAGATACATATATGCATGGCTTGGTCACATGGAATAATGGGAACACGAACACAGACCTGATCCAAGACACTGGTGATCGTGCGAGATAGCCAGCCTTGCATGCTCATGCTGATAGAAACGGCACCTGATGATGAATATAATATAAATATATTTTGCAAGTAAAACTGCAAGCAAATGGTGCTTAGCTGAATCTTGGATCTTAGAGAAAACACGTGTGCAGACTTTCTCTACAGAACACAGAATTGCGTGTACCGTGAGATTTGAGGGGCATCTGAACAGAAGAGACTAAGTATAGAGGAAAGTGAAAACAAAATGGACATAGGAAGCCGGAGATAAGAATACAGTTTAGTATATGTAGAACACATTTTAAAAGCGTAATAGTGCATCGTAAATTGCGCAGCAAGCACAGATAACAGTTGATCACATATAGTTCCTGTCTTTGGACACAAAGAGTTAAACGGAAGATCGGAGTACCAATATGTAGTTTCCAATGGGACCTTTCAACACAACCAATCAAGATGATCCAACAGAAATGCTCACAACAGTGCTCATCGGATTTTCCCTGTAATAGAGGTTCTTGCAACAGACACATTTATGTTTACCTATTTTATGATAGTTAGTTAGTTAGCTAGATAGTTAGATAGCTAGATAGCTATTTAGTTAGTCAACAGATCACCCTCAATACATATGTCACTATTAGTCCATAAGTAGCTATAAAGTTAAGGCTATACAGAAATAAAGTAGGGGTTATAGCAGCACTAGAGCTTATTAGAAGGCAGCAAGTCAAATGGTTTGGCCATGCAACTAAGTTACCAACTAACAGCATACCACAACAAGCAATGATGTACAGACCAGAGGTAAGCAAAGGAAGAGGCCGACCAAGTAAACGATGGACGGAGGGAATAGTAGAGTCCCTGGGAATTTCGATATATGAAGCCCATAATCGGGCACTCTCCCGCTGTTTATACTTCACCTCGACACCGCAAGGTACAAGAAGAGATGATGAGCCCATAAGTGCTCGGATCCTCCCCTCAGTATCTCACTCAGCGTGTAGCGACCGACATAGCCAGTTCTGTGTTAGCTGATAATTCTTTATTGGCTGCCCACCTGGCGCTCTAGTTTAGTTTGATCCCGTTTGACTGGATGTTCTTGCAGTCTGGTCACAGTTGACGGATCACATCCATCACTTGAGGCATTTATTCGTCCTGTCTCGCTGAGGGGTTCATGATTCTGACCATACAGAAATCTTTACTCTGAACTTTTATGAGCGCCGTTAAAGAAATGTAGATCTATTTCTCCTGCTACATGTATTCTGCAGAGGTATGCGTGGCCGCGGGGTTAAACGACCTGTATGCCGACGGCTGTGTACAGGGTTTATTTCCTACACCGGTCAGTTGGACCTCAAAGTTGATTTCTCCTCCAGAAAGCAATGGCAAACTGTGAGTGGCACCTTGCAGTCTTGACAGACCAAAGTATGTGAGTTGGAATGTGGCCAATATTCCATCACAATTGCTGGGCAGAGCTTCAGACAAATTACTGAACTTGAAATTGCCTTTTAAATAACCCTGGATTGGGGTTCACCTCTAGTCCTGCAAAGGACACCCCTCCATCCATCATGTGTCATGCCGATAAGCGTGGGCGGTCAAGTTTTGCCATCTCGCTAGATCACCAGAGTCGTGGATCAGCTCCGTGTTTCTGTCTCGACCATGCCACGTGGCCAAGCCATCCAGGTATTTGCTTCTAGGTCTTCCCCTTGGTCTGTTCCCTTCGATCTTACCAGTTGTCATCAAATTCTCCAATTCATTTCTTCTCATAACATGCCCAAAAATTATGACTGCCTGCGTCTAATGTCTCTAATCAGTTTACGATCTTCATTTGTTTCTTGAAGGACTTGTTCATTGGTCTTTCTGTCTGTCCATGGTATTCTTTGCATTTTCCTCAGAAACCACATTTCTACAGCCATCAGATGTTTTTCATCTTGACTGCTCATTGTCCAAGCTTCACATCCATACAAAAGTATAGGTTCTATGCAGCACCTCAATACTCTTTTTCTCGTTTCAATTGACATCTTTTTATTGGTCAGTATTTTTTTTTCCATCTTAATAAAAGCTACTTTTTCCATGGCGATTCTTGTTCTAATCTCTTCAAGGTATCTCCCATCAGATGTTATTACTGTTCCGAGATAATTGTACCTATTCACTTGAAGAATATTCCCATTTACTTGTATATTACATTGTGGTATTTCGCGTTATCTTGTGACGACCATAATCTGTGTCTTTTTACAATTTAATTCTAACCCTAGTTGTTCACTGTGTGTAACAACCGCATCTACTAAATGTTGCAGGTCCTGTTCATTGTCTGCAATCAAGACTGTATCATCTGCATATCTAATGTTATTGATGCATCGTCCCCCAACGTTGATTCCTTCCATATCTTCAATATTTCTGAAAATACTTTCACTATACAGGGAAAACAAATCTGGAGACATTACACATTCTTGTCTCACATCTCTCTTAATAGGCTGATATTGGCCTACTTCATTATCAACTCTTATGGCAGCTTGTTGTTTCTAATATATGTTTTTTACACGTCTAAGGTCTTTTCCATCAATCTGTAGATCTTCAAGCATCCTTATCATGTTGACATGTCTCACTTTATCGAAAGCCTTTGTGTAGTCAATAAAGCAAAGGTGTAGATCTTTGTTTACTTCTATAGATCGTTCAATTACTGTTCTCAGTATATACACAGCATTTACTGTACCCTTTCCTTCTACAAACCCACATTGTTCTTCTCCTATATCAGGTTGTATTTTCCTCCTAACTCTTTGCATGATAATTCTTAGCAAAATATTCGTGATGTGACTCATTATACTAATTGTTCTATGTTGATCACATTCAAAGGCCCCTGATTTCTTTGGGATTGCAATAAATACAGAATTACATAATTCATGAGGTATATTTCCAGTATCATATATTGTATTAAGCAGACTGGTAACTTTATCTATTCCATATTCTTCTAAAGCATTAATCATTTCTGTTGTGACGTTGTCTGAACCGGGGATCTTGCCAGATTTCATATGGTTAAGAGCATTCTGAACCTCCATCTTCAAAATTGATAGTCCTACAACATTATTTTGAACATCAATCTGTTCGTCTCTGTTATCGTTATAAAGGTTTTTCACATAATCTGACCATACATGTCAGATCTAATCTTTTTCTATTATGACTCTTCCATCTTTTGTCCTTCGCAGATTGCTGATGTACGTGTTCTTTGATTAGTAAGCTCCTGAATTCTTTTGTGCATTTGTTTTGTATTTTTACTGTTGTCTTGTTTTTCAATTTCTCTGCAATTTTTCTTCTTTTACCTCCTTACGTAAGGTTCTGACTTTTCTGTGAATTTCTTCATATTTGGCAGGATTATTTTTGTTCTGTCTTCTTGTTTCCATTAGTTGTAAAATTTCTTCAGTCATCCATATCTTACGGCCCACTTTTCTGTGGCGAAGTGGTTAACGTTTGACTCGTGCTCCGAAGGTTGTGGGTTCGATTCCGGGCCGCGTCCTTCGGTTTACGAGTTAAATGTTTCAGGGACTCCTGCGGGTCGTCGCTAAAAGCTACGGAGTTCGTGCTTGTGTGACGCTTTCCGTGCTGCGGAAAGAGACCGAGCCATATGGGATCAAACCCGGTGCAATGAAGTCGACCCTGTCGACTTTTAAGCGACTTTTTTCCCTTTAATTTTGGAATAGTTTTTTCTGCCGCAAAGGACATACACCATTTTAATGTATTCTAATAATTGAAGCATGACAGACACGTGAGCGCTAGACCAAGTAATGGCGAAACTTGTTAACTAAAACTCTGCAGGGCTGACTACTCTGTGTGTAAACCAATTCACGCGATTGGAGTTATCTGCCCGAGATGTTTATAATTCCGAAAAAGTTGTGCCGGGAGATGTTTTCATGTACACCGTCTTCCGACATCTTGTCTGTTGTAAAATGGCGGGCGTAGTTTTTGGGCGGGAAAATAATATGGATAAACGTGACTGAACTGCGGTAAACCTGTGAAGTATTTCGGCCATAGTCGGAGTATGTTTGCCTGATGGCGAAAATGACTTGTAATGGGGAAACATAACTCCAGCGCACTAGAAATATTAGCACGTGTATGGTTCAAAGCGATCAAACGCTAAAAAACAAAACAAATTAAAAAAAAAGTCTTATTAAAATCTATACTGGTGGGTAAGATTGAAGGGATGAGAGCAAGAAGTAGACAGTATGAACATCAGTATCTTTCAGCTGATTGTTGATTTCTTGGCAAGATTACGCTCAGTAGTATGCCATTGCTTTTGAGCGGCCGGCTCATATACCCAGTAAGTTACCGACGCGATTCGAACCACTGCTGATTCTCATCGTCGTCACGTTACCTACGAGAGTATACGAGATCACGGAGAAAAGCCGCTAACCTCTCGGGCAGACAGTGATACAAGTACGAAAATAATAGCTGGACTAAAAGCAGTCTGACATAATGCACATTAGAGGGGAGAGATAGTGTTGAAGATCCATTGCAGCCAACCTTCTTTTATGGAGACGGCGCATGATTTGATTAAAAGCTAAGGAGATGTAAAACACGAAATATATAGTTACTTTACAAAACACAATTACTGAAAATAAAGGACATTGCGGGGGCAAAACTTCATCAACAAACAAAGTCCACAAAACAAAATGTAAACCATAGAGACGACACTGCAGGGACTGTATTAGGCATAATTACCGAGTTAGAAGAATGGACAATTAACAATAATAAAACAAAAACCAAACAAAATGTCCTTCTTATTTCAGAATCCCAGGGACACTTTACAGTTGACCTGGAGGAGCCGTGGCTCAGCGGGTACCGTATCTGTCTTTGGCTCAAGGAGGTCGGCGATCGATAAATAGCATAGAGCTGTGAGTTTTCCCAGGAACCCCCTGTTTAAAGGGGGGTTACAGGCAAGAGTATCGACTTTGTTATACCGGGTTTACCCCACATGGCTCGGTTTCTCTCTCCCCAGGGCGGCCTGTTAAAAGCGTCGCACAAAGCACGAACTCCGTCGCCCCAGCGACGACCCCTCTGGGGGACCCGAGGTAATTCCGCTCGTGAACCGAACGACGTAGCCCGGAATCGAACAAACGATGTCCGCAGCGCCAGGCACGCGGCGTAGCCACTTGGTCACGGAGACATGAAGAATACACAGAAGGATAACGTAAGCAATAGATTAGACAGTCGGGCCGACAGAATACAGAGAGGGAAAAACCCAGCTATTGTATAAGACAGGCGGCTGACAGAATACAGAGAGGGAAAAACACAGTTAATGGATAAGACAGGCGGGCCGACAGAATACAGAGAGGGAAAAACACAGTTAATGGATAAGCTGGCGGGCCGACAGAATACAGAGAGGGAAAAACACAGTTAATGGATAAGACAGGCCGGCCGACAGAATACAGAGAGGGAAAAACACAGTTAATGGATAAGACAGGCGGGCCGACAGAATACAGAGAGGGAAAAACACAGTTAATGGATAAGACAGGCGGGCCGACAGAATACAGAGAGGGAAAAACACAGTTAATGGATAAGACAGGCGGAGCCGACAGAATACAGAGAGGGAAAAAACACAGTTAATGGATAGACAGGCGGGCCGACAGAATACAGACAGGGAAAAACACAGTTAATGGATAAGACAGGCGGGCCGACAGAATACAGAGAGGGAAAAACACAGTTAATGGATAAGCTGGCGGGCCGACAGAATACAGAGAGGGAAAAACACAGTTAATGGATAAGACAGGCGGGCCGACAGAATACAGAGAGGGAAAAACACAGTTAATGGATAAGACAGGCGGGCCGACAGAATACAGAGAGGGAAAAACACAGTTAATGGATAAGCTGGCGGGCCGGACAGAATACAGAGAGGGAAAAACACAGTTAATGGATAAGACAGGCCGGCCGACAGAATACAGAGAGGGAAAAACACAGTTAATGGATAAGACAGGCGGGCCGACAGAATACAGAGAGGGAAAAACACAGTTAATGGATAAGGACAGGCGGGCCGACAGAATACAGAGAGGGAAAAACACAGTTAATGGATAAGACAGGCGGGCCGACAGAATACAGAGAGGGAAAAACACAGTTAATGGATAAGACAGGCGGGCCGACAGAATACAGAGAGGGAAAAACACAGTTAATGGATAAGCTGGCGGGCCGACAGAATACAGAGAGGGGAAAAACACAGTTAATGGATAAGACAGGCCGGCCGACAGAATACAGAGAGGGGAAAAACACAGTTAATGGATAAGGCAGGCGGGCCGACAGAATACAAAGAGGGAAAATACACTTAATGGATAAAACAGGCGGGCTGACAGAATACAGAGAGGGAAAAACACAGTTTATGGATAAGACAGGCGGACTGACAGAATACAGAGAGGGAAAAACACAGTTAATGGATAAGACAGGCGGGCCGACAGAATACAGAGAGGGAAAAACACAGTTAATGGATAAGACAGGGCGGGCCGACAGAATACAGAGAGGGAAAAACACAGTTAATGGATAAGCTGGCGGGCCGACAGAATACAGAGAGGGAAAAACACAGTTAATGGATAAGACAGGCGGGCCGACAGAATACAGAGAGGGGAAAAAACACAGTTAATGGATAAGACAGGCGGGCCGACAGAATACAGAGAGGGAAAAACACAGTTAATGGATAAGACAGGCGGGCCGACAGAATACAGAGAGGGAAAAACACAGTTAATGGATAAGACAGGCGGGCCGACAGAATACAGAGAGGGAAAAACACAGTTAATGGATAAGACAGGCGGGCCGACAGAATACAGAGAGGGAAAAACACAGTTAATGGATAAGCTGGCGGGCCGACAGAATACAGAGAGGGAAAAACACAGTTAATGGATAAGCTGGCGGGCTGACAGAATACAGAGAGGGAAAAACACAGTTAATGGATAAGACAGGCGGGCCGACAGAATACAGAGAGGGAAAAACACAGTTAATGGATAAGACAGGCGGGCCGACAGAATACAGAGAGGGAAAAACACAGTTAATGGATAAGACAGGCTGGCCGACAGAATACAGAGAGGGAAAAACACAGTTAATGGATAAGGACAGGCGGGGCCGACAGAATACAGAGAGGGGAAAAACACAGTTAATGGATAAGCTGGCGGGCCGACAGAATACAGAGAGGGAAAAACACAGTTAATGGATAAGCTGGCGGGCTGACAGAATACAGAGAGGGAAAAAACACAGTTAATGGATAAGACAGGCGGGCCGACAGAATACAGAGAGGGAAAAACACAGTTAATGGATAAGACAGGCGGGCCGACAGAATACAGAGAGGGAAAAACACAGTTAATGGATAAGCTGGCGGGCCGACAGAATACAGAGAGGGAAAAACACAGTTAATGGATAAGACAGGCCGGCCGACAGAATACAGAGAGGGAAAAACACAGTTAATGGATAAGGCAGGCGGGCCGACAGAATACAGAGAGGGAAAATACACTTAATGGATAAAACAGGCGGGCTGACAGAATACAGAGAGGGAAAAACACAGTTTATGGATAAGACAGGCGGACTGACAGAATACAGAGAGGGAAAAACACAGTTAATGGATAAGACAGGCGGGCTGACAGAATACAGAGAGGGAAAAACACAGTTAATGGATAAGACAGGCGGGCCGACAGAATACAGAGAGGGCGAAAACATGAATAAGTGAAGTACAGGCGGGTAGACCGAAATAATAGAACCATAACACGAAAGAATAATGCAAAGATAGTCATCCAGATGATCTGAAAATACCCAACTAGTAGAGCCACGAAAGATGACGTAATATAGTAAATACAAGAATAGTAATACACCAAAGTATTTTAAAAAAAAAAAGAAAGAAAAAAAAGAAACGAAACTAAAACAGAAAGTCTGAACTAAAGAGACAGACGTAGATCTCTCTCCCCCCCCCCCCCCCCAGTCTCGTCCCACTCTCTTCCCCTTCCCCTGTTTTCTTGTACCGCCTCTGCCAATGCTATTCAACATTAGAAGTAAATCACAAATATTTACACCGCTTCTCAAACTGGCCGACCAGGCGCAAGACATTATAACCGTGTACTTAGAATATCCCGACTTTTGACCTACAATGAACGTCCATTTTTTTCTTGAGGCCGCCCAGAATTTCGCAATGAAATAAAAGACATACGACAACAAAGGAGGACACGGTAAAGTATTTTATTCATATACACGCTTTCTGTGTTACGCTTCGAAGTGATTCTAGAATGTTCGATTCTACTCGAACACCTGACAAAATTTTGTGTCATCAAAACTGGGTTTCGTAATGGAGTGTTTATGCGGCAGTGTATCGCGGAACCCAAAGATCTTTCAAAGACCTAGAGTTCGTGATCTATGTTAAATTTCAAAGATCTAGAGTTCGTGATTTATGTTAAGACATTTCAAAGATCTAGAGTTCGTGATCTATGTCACGACATTTCAAAGATCTAGAGTTCGTGATCTATGTCACGACATTTCAAAGATCTAGAGTTCGTGATCTATGTCACGACATTTCAAAGATCTAGAGTTCGTGATCTATGTCACGACATTTCAAAGATCTAGAGTTCGTGATCTATGTCACGACATTTCAAAGATCTAGAGTTCGTGATCTATGTCACGACATTTTAAAGATCTAGAGTTCGTGATCTATGTTACGACATTTCAAAGATCTAGAGTTCGTGGCCTATGTTACTACATTTCAAAGATCTAGAGTCGTTGATCTATGGTAAGACATTTCAAAGATCTAGTGTTCGTGGCCTATGTTACTACATTTCAAAGATCTAGAGTTCGTGATCTATGTTACGACATTTCTTTCTGTCTCTCTCCTGTCTGTCTGTCCGTCCGTCCGTCCGTCTGTCTGTCTGTCTCTCTGTCTACAAAAATAGCCGCCTGTCAGTCTCCCCTCTCTCTTCTCCTCACACAGTCCATCCTACAATCTGTCCCACCCACCCATCCAGCCCGTCTCTCCTCCTAAATGTATGTACATTAAACTTTCCTCGCAGGAAGAATGTGACAGCACCATTTACAAAACCACTTTCTCCGCAGTCCCAATTTATCATTTCATTATACACTCTTTATCTAGAAGCACAATAAAGCCATATTGCCATTTATAAATAACAGAAGGAACAAACATGACACTCTTTCGCAGACAGTAATGAACCATAATCTCTCCCATCTATGAGAGATTCATCACTGGGGAATTCTCCGCTCTATTGTATTGTACACTTAACTGAGCTGTTTTGTCGCTTGTATCACATTGTACCGTTACCTGACTAGTCGTCTAGTTTGTATGAGACGACCAAATTGATGATGTATACTTGACAATTGTTCGTGTTTATAGCATGAGCGCATTCAGAATACTACGTTTGTGTCGACTGTTTATGGCATTGATATGGTCGATAAGTAGTCTGGGTATTTCCTAACTGAAGACTACAGGGCGACGTGAACGCCCGTAAATTGTGTAGTTAAGGTTATTTTTATGGCAACCAATAGTAAATTGAGAGAATAACCAGAAAGAGACGTTGATAAGTTGTCTTAAATAAATCCAGGCTTACGATTATAGGAAATAAACATCAGTTGGTTATGTGTCACTCGTGAGAAAAAATGAGAAAATAGACACTGACACATTGTACATACCTGAAAACGGGCTCCACGACGGCAAGAGTAAAACACAGACTAAACATATCAATGGTAATACAAATTTAAAAAAATAACAATAAAAATAAAAAAGATAATCATCCATGACACGACGAATCAATGTTTATATTATACTGATCTTTCTCAGGAATAACACACACACACACACACATCTAATGTTGGTTAGTTACATTTCCTTTATAGATCATGGCAGTAATGTGTGTGTGTGTGTGTGTGTGCGTGCGTGCGTGCGTGCGTGCGTGCGTGCGTGCGTGTGTGTGTGTGTGTGTGTGTGTGGCTGTTTGTGATTTCTTGGCAAGTTTACGTTCAGTAGTTTGTCATTGCTTCTTGAACAACCGGTACTCATACGCATGGAATCAACGCAAGGCGGTCTGTTTCCAAATCGAGCGCATCTGTGTTTCGAACGCTATATGCGAGATTAAAAGTTGCCAACAACAGTGCCAACAGACTAACATTGTATAACATTCAAGATGGACCAAGAATATTAAAGGCTGAAGTAGAAAAGGCTTTTAAAAAGATGAAAGAAGGAAAGGCTGCAGGTCCTGACAAGATAACAACAGAGATGATAAAATCATTATACAGCTTTGGCATTGAAACTATCACATAATCATTTGATTATATATATCATAAAAACATCAATTTTCACTAAGCTACCGAAGAAGCCAAGAGCTGTTGATTGTGAGGAGTACAGAAATATTAACTTAATGAGCCACATAACTAAGATACTACTCAAGGTCATACAAGAAAGAATTCAACATAAAATAGATGAGGAAGTAGCTGAAGAACAATTTGGGTTCCACAAAAACAGCGGCACCAGAGAAGCAATTATCTGTTTGAGGATGTTAATTGAACAATATTTAGAAGTTAAAAAAGAATATATGTTTGTTTTATAGACTACAAGAAAGCCTTTGATAGAGTACAACATGAACGACTAATTACGTGCCATCAAGATATAGGAATAGACGGAAAGGACATGAGACTTATTAGTAACTTGTACTGGGAACAAGTGGTGTCTGTTAGATGTGGTAATAACTATTCGTCGCCTATAGAGATAAAAAGAGAAGTACTGCAGGGATGTGTAATGTCCCAAAGCATCTTCAACCTATACACAGAAATTTTTTTTTAAACATGTTGAAATGCCTGGACTTAACATCAATGGAAGAGTCATAAATAATCTTAGGTGTTACTAGCAGAAAGTGAGCAAGAGTTACAAGACCTAGTGGAACAAGTAAACAGGCACAGTGCAGAATGCGGCTTAGATATTAACATCCAAAAAAAAAAACAACTATGATAATTAGCAGTTATAATGAAATGTCATCAATGAACATCACAGTAAACGGGTAGATATTAGAACAAGTAACACGTTTCTCCTATCGTGGACATATAATAACAGATGATGGCAGAAGTGAAATAGAAATCAAAAAGAGAATAAAAATGGCCAACAATGCTTTCAACAGCTTTAAATCAGTATTAACATCTAGAGAGATTAATAACCTATTAAAAATGAGAATTGTCAAATGCTACGTATATTCAACACTACTGTATGACGCAGAAGCCTGGACATTGAACAAGCAACTAGAAAGTCGCATAGAAGCCCTGGAGATGTGGATATACAGACGAATAGGTCGCATTTCATGACAACAAAAACAATCGGATGCAGTGGTTCTAGAAAACCTGGGAATGAAGAGAGAGTTGATGAAAGAAATAAAGAGCAGGCAAATGAGATATTTCGGCCACGTTAAAAGACATGATACCCTTATAACAACCATACTAGAAGGCAAGGTTGAGGGCAAGCTAGCAAGAGGTAGACAACGATACAAGTGGGAAGATAACATCATGAAATGGACGAACAGCAATCTGACAGAATGTACAGTCAAGGCGAGAGACAGACAGTGTTGGAGATCTATTGCAGCCAACCTTCATTGTGGAGACGACACCTGACTGATTGATGCGGGATTACCAATTGCAATCGTCACCCCCTCACCACAGAGCCGGTATATATAAAGGAAACCATGAAATTAGAAAATGTAATAACATTTAGCTGGTCTCTCTGGCGTAGGGGTTAAGGACGTTTTTCGTAATCCCGTATACTCTCCTACGAAACGCAGCTGCGCGAGATTCGGCAGCGAATCGCGTCGCGTTGGTTACTTACGGGGGTATATGAGCCGGTCATTCAGAAAGCAATGGCAAACTCATTATCAAGTGCTGTGCCAACTTGCGTAGGCGTTCATGACTCCCCACAAATCTCGGTCTTTGGTTTTCTGGATCAACTCTGCCGTTTATTTTCCTCCATGCCACCGTCGCAATCCATCCAGCATCATTTCTCGTGGTCTGCCTCTGCCTACTTTCCCCTCGATCTTTCTAGTTGTCACGATGTTCTCCAGCGCCTCTCTTCTCATCACATGACCAAAGAAAGCTGTTTGTCTCTTATTATACATACGGATTATAGATACAAGTGCATTTTTCTAACTGCCAAGGGATTTTTTACGTGCGCAACAATACACACGGGCGTCCGATCTCACTACCCAGAGACCAGGGGAAATTTTGTTACTAGAAGTCCCGTGAAAAAATCCCGGCCCTCACCGGGGCTTGAACCCGGGACCTCCAGCACTCGAGGCGGACACCATACCTCGAGACCACTCATCCCCCACTTTAGCCTAACGTCGCTGCCCGGACAAAATTTCGAGTTAAAAATCTATCCAAAGTATTTCACGATCCTCGCCGGTGCTACGGAGTTCGTGCACTGAGCTGAGAATCTTCCTGGTCTCAGGCTTGAGTTAGGAGCAGAACAGAACACTTATGGGTGCCGTGATGTTGATCCGTCGACTAAACTAAACTAAACTAAACTAACCTAAACTAAACTAAACTAAACTAAACTAAATACAAGTAAAGATTTAAATTGTATTTCAGAATTACTAAATTACCATCATCATCATCATAATTATCATCATCATCACCGCCACCACCACCATCATCATCATCATCATCATCATCATCATCATCATCATCATCATCATCATCATCATCATCATCATCATCATCATCATCATCATCATCATCATCATTATCGTCATCATCATCTTCCACTGCTACGGCGTGGGGAGGAATAATTTACATAGTCAAAGAAATAATTCTGCCAACCAGGTCGGTTTGTTTCACATCTTGCTGCCATGTGTAGTAAATTTCACCCTCACTTGGAACACTTTGCTGGCACATGTGTTTCCAGTACTCGAAGGTTGACTTGCCGGTGTGGGCAGCGGTATTTAGGTTTTAGTGTAATCTCTCTCGGATTGTGTCCCGAGGGAATCTTGCTGGTCGGGGAAAGTGGTTTAGGATTCATGGATAGAAAGAGGGCACCATTTTCATGTTGACTATTAGACGGTTATTTCATGGTTAGAGATATCTTCACTTTTCCCTTGTTTATCTGTCAGTATAAATTTTCTCTCTGTTTACTTGCCTTCTTTGTGTCTTTACTCTTTTACTCCTGTCTCTCCAATTCTACATTTGTTTAGTAGCTAAATACTTGCCTGCCACCTAGTAGGTCATTGGTTCACAACCACATGAAACAGGATTTAAAAAAAATGTATGTGTGCTTGACCGAGCCTAAAATAGCTACGAGGGATGTCGTTAAAGTGAAGGCGGGGGTTGGGGGGGGGGGGGGGGTATATTGACATCAACTTGAGACTGCCGATGTAAAAGTTAGTGTCATGTCTCGTACTTGATGGTACTTCATCTCATCTCATCTCATCTCATCTCATCTCATGTCATGTTCGTTCGTTCGTTCGTTCGTTCGTTCGTTCGTTCGTTCGTTCATTCGCTTGTTCGTTCGTTCGTTTGTTCTTCTTATCTTGTTCCTCTTGTACCTTGCTGTGTCGAGGTGAAGTATAAACATCGGGAGAGTGACCTCTTATGGGCTTCATGTATCGAGATTCCAATGGACTTTGCTATCCCCTGTGTCCATCGTTTACGTGGTCGGCCTCTTCTTCTGCGTCAGTTTGGTGTGTACATCATTGTTTGTTGTAGTACACAGTTAGTTGGTAACCAAGTTACATGGCCACAGCAATTGACTTACTGCCTCATACTATCGAACTCAACATACCGCATTTTGTTTCCAAATCGCCAGCGATGTCGAACGTTCCACTCAGTGTGTAGGGGCGTTGCGACACTGCTCTTGTAAAATTCAGACTCTAGCACCATATACGCAAAACAGTTTAATGTGCTTGAAAGGGTTTCTTTGCTTATATCATTTTCGTGCCAGGGCATGCAAGTGTACAGGGAAATGAGCAGGCTGACAGGTTTGCAGGTAAAGCTACTGTGGAAGGCGGACAAGCCATAGACCAGGCTGACATTCTGAGAAGTACGTCGTTTGCAAGAACAAACCGATGACTGTGAATCTACAACCATGGTCAGAATGCGAGAACAGCAAATTAAAAAAGGTGTGGCCAAACAAAAACACTACATGAGAAGCCATGTTCCCTGTACAATCCTCTTTAATTTGATATATATAATACAATGTATTTGCCACAATTTTAACAATTTTAAAAGCATTATTGTAACACACCCCGTCTTCCCATTTTCTTCCATGAATTTATGTTTGGTCAGGACCACTTTTTTGTTTGGCAGGCAGTCAGTTAATAAATGAACACAGAACAAGTGTCGTTAGCCGCTACACGCTGCGGGGTGTACTGAGTTTGGGATCCGAGCACTTATGGACTGAATGGTTCGATGTGCAATGAGGATGATCTGTCGACTAACTAACTAACTAACTAACTAATATCCTTTTACCATAAGACCAAACTTGTGTTTATCCATCAAGAATGATGACGACCATTCATTTCATCCAGTGGGGTTGAAAGTTGTTAGCCGTGAGTTCTAAGATGGCTGGTAAGGCCTATTTTGTTTCGAAATGTTCTTTGACAATGAGGATTTGCGAGATGAATTGGAAGTGAGGAAGAGTTGAACAGTTCGTAGACTACACTCTCTCCCCTGAGTCCATCTAGATCCAGTGGCAAGACAAGTGAAGACGACTGGAGACGAATGTTGTTTGTCCATCAAGAATGATGATGACCATTCATGTCATCCAGTGGGGTTGAAAGTATAGAGCCGTGAGTTCTATGATGGCTGATAAGGCCTATTCTGGCTCGAAATATTCTTCTGGAGGAGGATTTTCTGCAGTGGTTTTCCTGTCCTGCCTTTTCTTCACAGCTCTTGTGAATACAGGTGAAGTGGATGACCAGGGCACTCTACGTGCCTTGTCGTGCTCTCACACCCAGAACGATTTGCAGGTAAACGCCGTCTTGCCCGTTGAATCAACAACGATTTCTTCCGCGCAGTCTGCGAAATCCTGTCTTCACGTGTTGGGTAGGCATACCCTAGTTCTCTTATTGGTTGGTAAGCTTAAATACGCCTTAGGGCGTGGAAATTGGCTGCTTTATTTTCCTACTTACCCTGTCACTCCAATCTCTTTCAGCTTTTCTGTGACTCTTTTAATCATTCACTGCATGTTTCTGCATACAGATCACAATCTTCTAAGACGGTGGTGTGATGTCGACCCACATCAGCGACAACATCGCTGTCTCCGGCCAGTACACCTCTTTGGTCAAGCCAGCCACATAAAATAGACCGGGTATGTCCAGTTGCTTGGTTCCAACTTCAAGGAACGGGTCGTCCCAATTATGCTCCGTTCCTGTACCAGTGAATATCACACAAAATGCTCCTCACTTCCAAATGTGAAAAGTGGAACAGACAGGAGTCTCGGCAAGGCAACAGCCCGCACAGGTACACTGCATAAAGCCGCCGCCATAATGCCATCACAAAAGTCCTCCACGAAAAATACAGTTCATTGTCGATGGAATCGGCAGTCACCAGGAAGACTTCATTGACCCGGGTTTTATCCCCCAATGCTCAGTTTCTCTCCTCAGGGCGACCCGCCGAAAGTTCCGCACAAAGCACGAACGTCTTAGCTCCAGCGACGACTCCCAGGAGTCTCCTGAAAAATGCACTCGTGAACCAAAAAAGCAAACAAGTCAATTCAGCGACAGTGGACTGTCATATATTTTTGAAGGGAGTGGGAAATCACTTTGGTGCATGCCCCATTTCTAATCAAAGAAGTTGGGCCCCATCCTCGTCTGTTTTCAATAACCCCAGAATATGACCCTCGAGTTATCTGCAGGCCTCGTCTTATTTAATTTAGTCAAGGAGATATAGATTATGGCCCTGGTGAAAATAAAATATACTAACTGGGAATCTGCCCCTTCTCCAAGGATGCTTTTAGCTCTTGAGCACACAAACGACACCCCGCTTTTTGTTTATCAAATCTGAGGAAAGTCTGGAGAATTCTCTCAGCCTGATTTATATTAAGAAAGCATGGATGTTGAGCAGTTGATAGATCTTGAGTATCTCCCAATTACATATTCCTTCATGAGTTAATTTGTTTTTAAACAATTAAACACATAACCAATCACAATAGATCTTGACAACTGAGTGTACACACTGTCGTGGTATTTCCTGGGGTGAGGGAAGCATACTATTACATCTTAATAACGGGATACATGCACTCTGGGAATACAATAAATCTCAGTCTACAGACCCCACCAGCCCTTGGATTCCTGTCTCTCTCACTATCAACCGCTGGACAATACCTTTTTCACCTCTCATCCAGAACAGATGACACGACTCTGGTGTCTACACATAATGACTAGATGATATAATGTACAAGAGGATTATCAACAAGGGGAATGTTCATGAGATAATCCTGGCTACCGCCAGGCGATAGAAGAAATGGCTATCTGGATTAGTCTCAGGCCGTCTCACTCATCACTGTACACCAGGTACGATACCATAAGGTTAAAGAGGTCACTCATCTGCACACGTAGCGTGGAATGTCTCTGCCGAGGGGTAGTCTCAACTGGAATGACTAGCACGTCAATGTGGTGACTCCAAGGTGCGGTGGTACGTGATGACTCCGGACTAACATCCCGGTAGAAGTTCTGAAGGCCCTGTCCTTTAAGCGTCCACTGGTAAGGCCTGTGCTAGACAACGGTCCTAAGAAGCCACCCTAACATTTAACACACATTTAACAATGTCAAAGTTCTGGCCACACGATGGTGGTCCTCTAATGGGACTCAGGATGGGTATAACTGGGGCCTATAAGCACAGAAAGTTGACACAGTTCAAGTTGACTCTGGTCACTCAAAGTCAGTACTGGTAGCGCGTGACCCGGTAAGGAATGTCACAAATGTTCCTATTCCAACATGAGTCCGACTGTTCCCGGAACACCAGGCCCTCCTGAAAACAGGGTAATGTAGTTCTTCTTCGACCCGTTGGGCTAGTGGTCATAATGTCAAAACTGTTCACAGACAAGAGGACACGATACTCGCCCGTGTGTAGCCATCATATACTTGGTAGACTGACTGAAGATCATTTAGCGGTTGAGACGGGACTGGACTGTGGCGTAGTGACTTCCCGGCACGTGGTGTGGTGTAGAAGCCTCATTTCACGTCACATAGGTAAGCCAGCCATTTAGCAGCCTTCACCAAGTCATCTTCCTCTGGTCCCGTCACGTAAGTCTCTCAGAAAGTAGAACCTGCCAAAGATAACACCGTGGTGTGAATATCGTGACACAGACTTACCCCCAGAGGTACACGTTACCTATGTGTACTCAGCATAGGCCGGTATCGCCATGACCCGGCCGGCAGCCTCACAGACCAGGATCCACTGCCAAACTGAACTGTGTATCTGGTCATGGTGTCGGCGAAATCCTTCTGTCCTAAAATACTCTAAGGACACAATATACCAGGTTAGTAGGTTAAAGTACCTAGAGGACAGACTGGCTCATGAAGGAGAGCGGTGACCACCAGAATTCCCCTCCCTCGGAGGTAGCCCCCTCTCCCTTGTTCGATTTTAGGATTACCTACTATACACCAGGTCTCCTGGAGCTCTAGCGCTGATCCAGGATGTAATAGATATACAGGGAAATCCCAGCCTGTAGCGGAAGTCCACATCCCGTTCCCTCCTCCCCTAGTTAAGTGTCAGAGCATGTGGACGGTGTTCAGCTGGCTGTGACCAGCTCTGTCGCATTCCCAGTTTCTCCAGTGTCACCTCTCGGGAACCAACTGCCTATCAAGATGGTGTTTCCGTTACGGCAACCAATAACATAAAGAGTAAGAGGAAAGCTCAGCAAAGCCAGTGGTCGCCACACCAAAGAATTTGAACTTAGACACCCGCAATGTCCTCCGAATGACCTTCGACATGTCCGGTGACCATCGCATGGGTTTCGTCTAGTTGGGCCGAGTTCCCTGGTACCTCACTCGACCTATGTTCTACAACGCCTTCGCCAACTTCCGTTTGTGTCGACGACGTTAGAGTTCTAAGGCCGCCCAGGAGTGAACGCGGACTACTAACACTATTGGGCCTGTCCGAAATGTCTATAACTACTTGTAGCGGCAATAACACGCATTCACGTACTTGTACAATTGTAACGCAAAAACAGGCCTACAATCCACCGTTCAACTAGCCTGCAGTGTTAAGTTAAAACACAAGCCCACAGGTTCACCCCTGACTGACCTTTGTGCGCCGGGCGGAACATGTGGTCGAACAACTTCGGTTCAACGCGGTAACGACACACATTATTTATCTAAATATGTTTAACGTACCTTACGACAAACTGCATTCAGAATTGAGGAGCTCCCGTCCGAACACTGGACGTTCTGTCGGTTTTCTTTGATAAACAGCAAGACACTGGCTTCCTCTCTCCCATTTACGAATTAACACAGTCGTTCAAACACAACGTCTTGCTCCCACGGCCGGATCTCAACTGAACCTCTCTTTGTTCTGAGACGGTTCTTGCGCATGCGTTAGCGGAACTGGTTGGGTTGAGCTTGTCTCACACGAACAGCCTAGAAGACAAGGGCCACCAATCGCCCTTGCGGGGGGTACATTAATACCTCGGTTGTATCCCTTCGACTAGATCGGCTGTTCTACTCTTACTGAAAAAGGGGAATTGGACTTTTGGGAGTTTTGCTAGGTGAATTCTCAGCAGTTCCGTGACATAGGCCCCCTCTTAAGAGAGTTGACCGCGTCGACTGTCTCCTGCTGGATATTCACTCCTAGCAAACTCGTCCTCTGCCTCTGGGACTGGATGCCTAGACAGAAAGTCAGCCCCAACATTCTCCTTACCGGGAATGTATTCCACAGTAAAGGTGTAGGGCTGAAGCAACAACGTCCAACGCATCAAGCGCGCGTTGAGCTTACGGGAGGTGACCAAGCCCATCTTTGGTTGATGGTCTGCCGGTGTCCTCAAAGGTACAACCTCCCCATCAATTTGGACAGTACTTGGACAGCCCTCTCATATCAGTGATCGACAACCGCGCTTGCCCGTCGAGTCCTTACGTTCGGCCGGACGACCATCCGACTCGCGTATGCAACGGGGTGCAATACCGACGGATCTTCCCTTCCCGGCGGTACCAGTGTCGTCACTACCGCTATGTCTCCCTACAAACATGTCTCGGGATTTGCGGTATCGTCCTCGGTGGACAGTATAGTCTTCCCAGAACCCTCTGGACTCGGGTTTCCCTGGCCATCTCTTTCGATAGCGGGGCCAGTCAGTCGATCGTCGGTCGGAGTCCAGGGTATCTCGCGCCGAATCCGACGTTACCCACCCCTTCCGAACTAGGTTACTAGTGACTGACATCGCCGACAGGTGCAGATATTTGTCACCGGACCTCTCCTCGTTTTTCCGCAGGAGATTTGCATGGAAAATTCTCAAAATTCCCCCGATCCGTATCTCGTAGTTGGTCTTGGACACTACCCTGACCACGGGATAAGGTCCTTGCCATCCTACCTCGAGCATATTGGTCCTGCTTGGACCCCACAATAATACTCTATCTCCCACCTTAAGACCTAATCTAGTCTTAGTCCGATTTGTGGGTATAGCCTTCTGGCACTCTGGGCATGACTTTACTAACCGGCGTACATCGCCAGTCATTCGTGGCCAGTAATAATGACCTGAAATTCGCTGTAGCGTCGCTCTGACACCCATATGTCCATTCCCGTATAGGTTACTACCCGATATGGTGTGTCCACTCTGAAGAATTGGGATACGGTAGTCCGTCGGGACCACCAACTGCCCGTGCAGTTCATCTCCCCTTCCGGCTCTCCGATAGAGCAGCCGATTCTTCAGATAGTACTGGTCCCGTTGCCGTGGGTCAGTACTTTTCTGCAGCTTCTTGTAGCACGGACGTAGTGTCACGTCTTCGCTCTGGGCGGTGCGCAAACCCCCTAGCTGGGTTTTCGAGCTGGTTGTGTTTGCCTCGTCTTTCCCCGTGTGGGCGCAGGTATGTATGTCGCCTAGGTCGATTGGCTCCTTCGGCACCCCTAGAAATATATATTTACTCCCCAGAATCACGGGATATAGGGGATCGAGTAATACCGCGGCTGGGATGATGCCCGTGACGTATCTCGACCTAATCTCTACGTTAGCGATTGGTAACGTCATGCCTACCGCACTCTTCATAGCCGGCTGTATCTCGATGCTTTCCCCAGTGAGTTGGTCTGGTCTCACTAGACTGGCGGCAATGACGGATTCCCCGTCTAGGCCAGTGTCATAGAGACACTCAACCTGCTGGCCGTTGACTTCTATCAGTTCGACCACAGGTGGCCTCTCTTGATCCAGAGTCTCTTCGCCGACCTCGACCTTTTCGGCGGCAACAGCCTTTGGAGCCACTAGGCAGGGCCGCAAAGTGTGAGCTCTTAGCCTTCGATCTGCAGTCCCTTGTATTGTGCGAGGGTGACTGGCAAATCGAACACCACTTCTCACTCCACTTCCGTTTCGGGTGGAAGAGTTATGTGGCTTCTTGCTCCCATCTTTCGACTTCTTTGGACTCTGGTCAGAGGATTTCTCATAAGGTTCTACATTCTTGGCATGAGAGGTTTTCAGTTTCTTTCTGTCAGTCTTGTCCTGACTTTTACCCATGGAGGGATGGGTTTCCCCACCTTCACCATGCACCTCGACGAATCGTTCGGCCATTTTGGCTACTACCTCTAATCTTTCCGCCCCTTGTTCTCCCAAGAACTCTTTGAGCGGTTTCGACATATGCTTCCGCATCTGGTCGTCGATCATCAGTTCTTCGAGACTGTCGTAATCGTGTGCGAACTGAGCTAAGTCCATCCATTTATGGAGGTAGGATCTAAGACGCTCGGCGTACGCAGCAAATAACTCACTCGGCTCTCGTTTCGCTTCTCGAAACTTCTTACGGTAAGTATGCGACGTCATCTCGAACCGTTTCAACAGCGCTGCCTTCAGTTCGGCATAATTATTCTCGTGACCCGCCGGTAAACGCGAGTAGACCTCGTAAGCGGTTCCGCGCAACCCCTGGGACAGTTTCAGACACCACTTGTCTCGATCGAGACCCATGGCGACAGACATAGCCTCGAACTTTTGTAAGAACTGGTCGATCTTTTCCTTATCTTCCTCAAAAACCGGTAGAGGAAACTTCATGGCATGATAACCATGTCGACCTAAGGTAGGTGAACCAGGGAGTGAAGACCCTCCTACTGCTCCCTCAGTCTCTCTACTTGATTGTGCCCTGAGCTCGAGTTCCCGCATGCGGTATTCATGCTCTCGCTTCTGAGCCTCTTGTTCGGCATCGAACTTTTTAGCGGCTTGTTCGACTTCGAACTTCTTCAACTCAAAGGCCATCTTTCGATCCTCCGCTTCTTGCTGTCTTCTCTCTCTCACTTCCTGACGGAAGTCTCTCTCAACCCCTTGGATATACTCTGTTAGTGCAGTGCCTGTGAAGCCCATTCCTTCGCCGGTTGCCCGCACTTCCTCCATATTTAATTTGGTGGATGCCATACTTAGAGAGTATATGTTAGTAGTGTGAGTGATAGGTAAATAACGCAATATATAGATATGCCATACACCACTCTAATCTATCTACACTATATATGACGTCACAACACACCACAAGTCAATCTGTCTTTGTCAAGAGAAGAAACAGGACCAAAGACCTATGTAGACCTGAATAGAGATACTAGGAATGAAATGTCCTAACCATAATCACCAGAGCTGTCTCATCAATATCCCGGACGAGCCCCCAAATAATGTCGTAGTATTTCCTGGGGTGAGGGAAGCATACTATTACATCTTAATAACGGGATACATGCACTCTGGGAATACAATAAATCTCAGTCTACAGACCCCACCAGCCCTTGGATTCCTGACTCTCTCACTATCAACCGCTGGACAATACCTTTTTCACCTCTCATCCAGAACAGATGACACGACTCTGGTGTCTACACATAATGACTAGATGATATAATGTACAAGAGGATTATCAACAAGGGGAATGTTCATGAGATAATCCTGGCTACCGCCAGGCGATAGAAGAAATGGCTATCTGGATTAGTCTCAGGCCGTCTCACTCATCACTGTACACCAGGTACGATACCATAAGGTTAAAGAGGTCACTCATCTGCACACGTAGCGTGGAATGTCTCTGCCGAGGGGTAGTCTCAACTGGAATGACTAGCACGTCAATGTGGTGACTCCAAGTTGCGGTGGTACGTGATGACTCCGGACTAACATCCCGGTAGAAGTTCTGAAGGCCTGTCCTTTAAGCGTCACTGGTAAGGCCTGTGCTAGACAACGGTCCTAAGAAGCCACCCTAACATTTAACACACATTTAACAATGTCAAAGTTCTGGCCACAGATGGTGGTCTCTAATGGGATCAGGATGGGTATAACTGGGCCTATAAGCACAGAAAGTTGGCACAGTTCAAGTTGACTCTGTCACTCAAAGTCAGTACTGGTAGCGCGTGACCCGGTAAGGAATGTCACAAATGTTCCTATTCCAACATGGTCGACTGTTCCCGGAACACCAGGCCCTCCTGAAAACAAGGGTAATGTAGTTCTTCTCGACCCGTTGGGCTAGTGGGTCATAATGTCAAAACTGTTCACAGACAAGAGGACACGATACTCGCCCGTGTGTAGCCATCATAATACTTGGTAGACTGACTGAAGATCATTTAGCGGTTGAGACGGGACTGGACTGTGGCGTAGTGACTTCCCGGCACGTGGTGTGGTGTAGAAGCCTCATTTCACGTCACATAGGTAAGCCAGCCATTTAGCAGCCTTCACCAAGTCATCTTCCTCTGGTCCCGTCACGTAAGTCTCTCAGAAAGTAGAACCTGCCAAAGATAACACCATGTGTGAATATCGTGACACAGACTTACCCCCAGAGGTACACGTTACCTATGTGTACTCAGCATAGGCCGGTATCGCCATGACCCGGCCGGCAGCCTCACAGACCAGGATCCACTGCCAAACTGAACTAGGTCTGGGTCCTAACAAGTGCTGGCTGAACCGTCCTCCGTCTCGAACCCGCCCAAGGTAGGGCTGTGTATCTGGTCATGGTGTCGGCGAAATCCTTCTGTCCTAAAAAGACTTCTAAGGACACAATATACCAGGTTAGTAGGTTAAAGGTACCTAGAGACAGACTGGCTCTGAAGGAGAGCCGGTGACCACCGAATTCCCCTCCCTCTGAGGTAGCCCCCTCTCCCTGGTTCGATTTTAGGATTACCTACTATACACCAGGTCTCCTGGAGCTCTAGCTCTGATCCAGGAATGTAATAGATTATACAGGGAAATCCCCCTGTAGCGGAAGTCCACATCCCGTTCCCTCCTCCCCTAGTTAAGGTCAGAGCATGTGGAACGGTGTTCAGCTGGCTGTGACCAGCTCTGTCGCATTCCCCAGTTTCTCCAGTGTCAACCTCTCGGGAACCAACTGCCTATCAAGATGGTGTTCCGTTACGGCAACCAATAACATAAAGAGTAAGAGGAAAGCTCAGCAAAGCCAGTGGTCGCCACACCAAAGAATTTGAACTTAGACACCCGCAATGTCCTTCGAATGACCTTCGACATGTCCGGTGACCATCGCATGGGTTTCGTCTAGTTGGGCCGAGTTCCCTGGTACCTCACTCGACCTATTTTCTACAACGCCTTCGCCAACTTCCGTTTGTGTCGACGACGTTAGAGTTCTAAGGCCGCCCAGGAGTGAACTCGGACTACTAACACTATTGGGCCTGTCCGAAATGTTTATAACTACTTGTAGCGGCAATAACACGCATTCACGTACTTGTACAATTGTAACGCAAAAACAGGCCTACAATCCACCGTTCAACTAGCCTGCAGTGTTAAGTTAAAACACAAGCCCACAGGTTCACCCCTGACTGACCTTTGTGCGCCGGGCGGGACATGTGGTCAAACAACTTCGGTTCAACGCGGTAACGACACACATTATTTATCTAAATATGTTTAACGTACCTTACGACAAACTGTGCATTCAGAATTGAGGAGCTCCCGTCACAACACTGGACGTTCTGTCGGTTTTCTTTGATAAACAGCAAGACACTGGCTTCCTCTCTCCCATTTACGAATTAACACAGTCGTTCAAACACAACGTCTTGCTCCCACGGCCGGATCTCAACTGAGCCTCTCTTTGTTCCGAGACGGTTCTTGCGCATGCGTTAGCGGAACTGGTTGGGTTGAGCTTGTCTCACACGAACAGCCTAGAAGACAAGGGCCACCAATCGCCCTTGCGGGGGGTACATTAATACCTCGGTTGTATCCCTTCGACTAGATCGGCTGTTCTACTCTTACTGAAAAAGGGGAATTGGACTTTTGGGAGTTTTGCTAGGTGAATTCTCAGCAGTTCCGTGACACACACATAAGATGGAGAATCACTGATAGGTTGAACCAATAATCAACATAAGATCGGTGACAGTTAATTATTTATTGAATGGGCCTGTGTCTTCTGGCCTGTCATGTACATTTCTATTGTGGTGTACACAAGATAAATTAGAAACATGCATATAGGACCAATATTACAAACCATCAATAAATAATAATCAATATACATGATGTCAACAAGTGTGAAAACATGGTAAACAATTGAATGTTGTACATGTTAAGTGTGGTGATAGTGAAATCAACATTTATGTATCAGTTCCTTAAACTGAGTGTTGTGTGTTGCTAAAAGAAAGGTACCCTTGTGATGGGAGATTTGGATAAGCCTGGGTCCATTGACTGATGGGTCCACTCCAGTTCTGCCCATGACCAAGTCTTCTTCCATCTCAAGTGTGGGTAATCTCTTTCTCTCTCTGGGATCTGGTTTGGTTGGTTGGTCAGTTGGTTGCCAGCTGGTTGGTTGTGGGTTGCCAACTGGGTTGCCACCAAGATTTCACTGTGTAAGATTCACATAAACATATACAATCTTCCCAATACAATATTCTAGAAGTAGGTCGGAAGAAATCTAAATTCCTGAAGTAGGAACTAGTTCCCCTCCCCTCCTCTTTTCTCTAATCTAGTGTTGGGTTAATTTGGGGTGGTCAGAGTTTATCACACTGTGTACGCCTTGTATCAACTGGTTCCTGCTGTATGTAAGTTCTCATGGGACCTGGGGTCAGTGAGACGTGTACAATAAGACAGTGACAAGATTGAGGAAGTGTCAAGACGCATGTAAATAAATGACATACATTTATAAAATCTCTATCACTCAATTGGGTTTGTAGTGTGTATAAATGGTTCTCTGTGTTTTCCCAATTTACCAACTTCTTCTTCTTCTTTGTATAATAACTCCTTTCCCATTATCTGTTGTTGTTGTGGTGTTGAGTGTTGAGTTGTGGGTGGTTGTGTTTGTTAAGTTGTGTTGAGTAATGAGGTAAGTCAACTTCTGGTGGTGGAGTTCCGCGAAGCACAACTTTGCTGATGTAGTGCAGTTCATAAGTGCCCTTATCCAATTAAAACCTGACACAAATATAAATATTTATTCCATCAAACCCTGTTTATTCAATAGATGAAGCAGAAAGGAAAGATTGATTTCTCTTTCAGCTTTCTAGTTTGTAAATAGGCATAGATAAGTCTGATTTAGAACGAGGCACTTGTTCTAGTACACGAACTGTCATTTTAGCTGTAGATAGTGATAGCATTTTTAACAGTGTTTCTGCTGAAATGCACAAGATTGCTTTAGAATCATCACTTCTTACAGTTGTCTAGAATATAATGTAGTATTATTATGCCCTTCTTAAAGTTAATAATTATCTTTAAGAATATCAGAGATTGCAGTATTCGAAGAGAGTAGTAGATTGTCAGTTAGCCAGGGAATCGGCTCTGCTGGTCAGAATGGAACAGTCAAACATTTTTCACTTCAGAGGTTTTAATTTATAATAATATATTTCAATTGACATTACAAACACTGGATACCATTCCTGGGCCTTTGATACATCTGGTCATCAGTTCAATCTAAGGACTAACAAGCTTACCTGGGATCCAGACATTCTGCCGTCCTTATTTGAAAATTTGGTCACACTATCTTTCACGTCTGTTCATCAGGCATGTTTTAAGGAGAAGTGCGCTATTAACATATTCTACGCGGGTTTTCAAATTAAGGCGGTGTCACATGTCTGTTTTGTCCAATGGTCTCCGGAGCTTTGGCTGATGAAATGTTTCTTAGAATTGACGTCATCTTCTGTCAATTGTTCAGGTGTCAGTTTGATGTGATGTTAATTTTGCAGTTCTGGTTTCAGTTTGCTCCTGTAGTCAATTGTTATATATTTTCTCCTCTTCTTGGCTTGAATTCT
>JACEFZ010022774.1:65000-77500 GCA_014155875.1 Cepaea nemoralis
CTAGAGGACTGCAAACACGTGACAGTCCAGTAGTATTTTCCTGCTAGAGGACTGCAAACACATGACATTCACACTACTGTTTCCTGCGAGAGGACTGCAAACACACGACATTCACAGTAGTAGTTTCCTGCTAGAGGACTGCAAACACACGACATTCACAGTAGCAGTTTTCCTGCTAGAGGGACTGCAAAACACACGACATTCACAGTAGTAGTTTCCTGCTAGAGACTGCAAACACACACATTCACAGTAGTAGTTTCCTGCTAGAGGACTGCAAAACACACGACATTCACAGTAGTAGTTTTCCTGCTAGAGGACTGCAAACACACGACATTCACAGTAGTAGTTCTCCTGCTAGAGGACTGCAAACACACGGACATTCACAGTAGCAGTTTCCTGCTAGAGGACTGCAAACACACGACATTCACAGTAGCAGTGTCCTGCTAGAGGACTGCAAACACATGACATTCACAGTAGCAGTGTCCTGCTAGAGGACTGCAAACACATGACATTCACCAGTAGTAGTTCCTGCTAGAGGACTGCAAACCACATGAACATTCACAGTAGTAGTTTCCTGCTAGAGGACTGCAAACACATGACATTCACAGTAGCAGTTTCTGCTAGAGGACTGCAAACACATGACATTCACAGTAAGGTAGTTTCCTGCTAGAGGACTGCAAACACACGACATTCACAGTAGTAGTTTCCCTGCTGGAGGACTGCAAACACACGACATTCACAGTAGTAGTTTCCTGCTGGGGACTGCAAACACAGCACATTCACAGTAGGCAGTTTACCTGCTAGAGGACTGCAAACACACGACATTCACCATAGCAGTTTCCTGCTAGAGGACTGCAAACACATACATTCACAGTAGTAGTTTCCTGCTAGAGGACTGCAAACACAAACGACATTCACAGTAGTAGTTTCCTGCTAGAGGAACTGCAAACACACGACATTCCAGTAGTAGTTTCCTGCTAAGGACTGCAAAACACATGACATTCACAGTATAGTTTCCTGCTAGAGACTGCAAACACACGACATTCACGTAGTAGTTTCCTGCTAGAGACTGCAAACACACGACATTCACAGTAGTAGTTTCCTGCTAGAGGACTGCGATCTGACAGCATCATCATATGTTGTAGGCCTAGAGCAAGGAGGACAAGGTGACCAGTCTTTCCCTCACTGTGGCAAGCGAAGAGACCAAGAGTCATACCCGTGTTCGACCTTGCTTATGACATGACCGCTGGAGTACGCTATCAACTTCGCTAGCATGAGAAGTAAACAGTTATTTAGTTGACTATACTTTACAGGACGTCGCAGTCATCAACAGCATTTTTTGGCTGTTTATGATCTCATGGCAAGTTTACCTTCAGTAGTTTGCCATTGCTTTCTGAACTTCCGGCACCCATACCATTTCATAAACAACCAACGCAAGACGGTCTGCTGTCAAATCGCCCGCAGCTGTGTTTGGAACGCGGTATGCGGGATTACGAACTGCGATCTTAACCTCTTCGCCATGGATCCGGCAAGTAAACAGTAGCGAACAAGAAACACAAACCAAGGCGCTTGTTAATTAAATCAAATC
This sequence comes from Cepaea nemoralis, assembly GCA_014155875.1. NCBI lineage: Eukaryota > Metazoa > Mollusca > Gastropoda > Stylommatophora > Helicidae > Cepaea > Cepaea nemoralis. The sequence goes on from JACEFZ010022774.1 coordinate 66,589, forward strand.
TCTTCCCACAATAACAAAATAGAAACTTGAAGGCACAAATTGATGATTACAATTTGTATTTCTTCACTGGAACTTCATAATCAGACACATGGTGTGTGTTCTTATTTTGTCCAGTGTCTTATATTTTTGTTTTTGTTTCTTGAAGTCGGTAATCGAGTTAAGCTTTCCTTTGTGGAGAAACATGATTGGCTTATACCGCCTTCGGAAATCCGCGCCATTTTCGGAATAATTGGATCAGATTAAATGTTTGTTTCTTCAAGCACACCGAATCGGCGATTTCAGAATAAATCTAAAGGTATTGCTTGGCGTTAAAGGTAGGGAAAGAAGGTAAATAAGGAAGTGTATGAGAGAATGATTGTTGTTTTCTTTGTCTGACTAGCACTTAGGAAACCAGTGTCATTACTCAGTATAATAAAGCATGTTGTAGTATAAACATGCGTAATTATATACCATCTTCTCCCATTCATATTTGCCTCTTCTTCTTCGTCGTCGTCGCTGTCTTCATTATCATTATCATCATCATCAGCCTTCTCCTTCTCATCATCATCCTTCTTGTTTTTCTTTTTTTTTCGTCACTGTCATCATTATCATCATCATTATCCTTCTCCTCCTCATCATAATCCTTCCTCTCCTCGTTATTATTCTCATCATCATCAACCTCCTCCTCCTCACCCAATTTTACTTCTCATTATCACCCTCTTTCTCCTCCTCCTTCTTCTCATCATCATCATCATCATCATCATCATCATCATCATCATCATCATCATCATCATCATCATCATCATCATCATCATCATCATCATCATCATCATCATCATCATCATCATCATCATCATCATCATCTCCCATGGAGCATTGATCAGCAACTTAATCACAGCAACCTATATCGAGACTTGTCTCTGGCTGATTGGACTGTGTGACATATATTGACGGGGAATCCTAGTGTCCAGGCGCATGGATAACATCAGATGAAAGACGGGTGAGGAAACGATAAAAGAGAAGAAAGCCCTGAATGAGGACGGGGAGAAGGAGACGATGAAGGAGGAGGGGAGACAGAGGAGGAAGAAGAGAAGAAGAACGAGGTGTAGGAGGAGATGAAGGAGGAAGAAGAGAAGAATTGGTGAAGGAGAAGAGAAGGACGAGGAGAAGAAGAAGAATGAAAAGGAGAAGGGGGGAGAAGAAGTAGGAGGAAAAACGATCAGATTAAATGGGTGAGGAGGCAAAAGATACGAAAGAAGGAAACCATGAATGAGGAGGAGAAGAAGGAGAGGAAACGGAATAAGAAGAAGGAGGTTGAGAAGAAGGAAGTGTAAGAGATGAAAAAGAAGGAGAAGGAGGAGGAGAAGAAGATGTAAGATAAGAGTAGGAGAAGAGGAAACATACGATTAAAAGGGTTTTAAATACAGAGGATCGAATTCATTACACTATGTTTTATCCCTTATGGCTCTGTCAATTTCCGTAGAACTGCCCGTCGAAAGCGTAGCCCAGAGCACGAACCCCGTAGCTCCAGCGACGACCCCTATGAGTCTCCGAGACTACACTCGTAAACCAATGTCGAGAATATCACGACCTTCAGATCTCAAGAGAAGCGGTTTAACCGCAACGCCACGCATGGCCACTACGATCACTATAAAAGAAAGAGAGATGCAACGAGATGAAATACTAACAGCGAGGAAAAACAATATGGAATAAAGAAATAAACTCGTAGATCATAAATAAAAACTAATAAACGAGCTCGTATAATGGGACAATATAATTAACGACCGCAAATGTAGTAGCATCGATTACAACATTTTCACCGATTTCAAATAAAATATAATCGATCCAACAGTTCCATAAAACTGGAGTCCCGGTTTGGAAGAAAAAAAAAAACGGAGATCTTTGCTGTGTTGTTTACTACAAAAACGCTTGATTCGTTTCGGTAACACAATATGATTCGCAAGATTGTTTTGTTTACAAAAGACGAAAGCTTGAAATAAAGAGTAAATATTAATCATGCTATTTCATGTTCATTTCCCGTTATATTTTTGTAATTAAACCAGCGGCCATGATGACAAAGCAGTTTCACGAACACAAGCCGCTAATGTGGTATAAATTATATATGATACAGCGCAACTTAGAAGTACGAAAGAGGGATATATTTTGATATTACATAAGGAAATTATATGGTTGCTGATAATTTTTACGAACTCGTTTCATTTACAAGGTAATTACAATATTTGTTCTTTTGTGGTTCAATATTATCACTGTGCCTCTCTGCTTGTTGGCGGATGCTGCATAGCAAGCGGAATCATGGCACTTCGGACACGCCCAATCATGGCACTTCGGACACGCCCAATCATGGCACTTCGGACACGCCCATGAGATCTCAGTCTTAACTGACATATCAAAATGGGTGGGTGCTAATTAACTCCCTCCCTCCCCTCCCCCCCCCTAATGTGTTGTACTCTGACTGAATACATATTTAACACGCCAACGTAATCACCATGCAGTGCAAGTTCTACTTTACTTTTTAATAATGAGTTGAGTTGAGGTGAATTGAGCTAATAATCGACATCACTGCACTCAAGATATTCCCACACTCGCTCCGTCCCCTCGTTCAACAGCCAGCGAAGAGTCATGCTGCTAATGGTTCCAGCTGCCATCTGATTGAAAGTTCTCATGATCTTCCCTGTCTGTTTTGAGATTTACCCAGAACCCCTGACGGCACCCCCTCCCCCATTTTCCCCCTGCAATATCCTACTCTCCATATACGGGTGATCAGTCTGTTCCAGCTGTTTCTCCACCTGATCCCATAGGCGCCCGATCATCTTTCCCTTGTCCATAGGTAATACACCCCCGAGAGTTGTATTCCCTGCCAGCCTATCAGCCTGTTCATTTTCCCCCACTCCCCCATGACAAGGAAAGACGATTTCTTTTATTTACTTTTTGTCGTTTTGTTGCATGTTGCATCTTTAGACAGCAGCCTTTCAGTAATCGTTTTGTCCTTGCGAAAATTGGTCAATAAAGGCGATGGAGAAAAATTTCATCGGACGCCGCATGCAAAGATATGACGGTCGTCTCCTTGAAGAAGGAAATACAACATTGTAACATCCAACTACATGAGAACATTCTTAAAGTCAATCGGCACAACTGTATCGGAATAGGAGAAGCATCCAGCAGGAATCAGTACTGATGTAGATGCCACTGTATAAGTCTGCTGAATTTCCTCTTTATATTTATATCTGACTGTTTGCTTACATTTGGACACGCATTTTTTCTTCGGCACTTTTACAGCTGAATTGCCGGTCTCTCTGGCCGAGGTTATACACCATTTTCTCCGTAATCCCATTTATCACGCAGAGTCTCGTAGCGGGCAATATCTTGGAGCGGTTCTACCCCCGCTGGTGACTTGCGGGATAACTGAGCCGGCCGCTCAGAAAGCAATGGCAAACTACTGAGCGTAATCTTGCCAAGAAATCAACAGACAACTGAAAGATGCTGCTGTTGACAGCGATGTCCTGTAAAGGATATGCGAATTAAAAAAGAGAAAAACAAAGGAACTGAATTGGACTCAACCTTTTTAGAAAAAGAGCACCTTTCAAAACCAAACTTTTGTGCCTGCTCGACAACAAAGGAGTTGTGTTTTAATATTACTTGATAATTTTATGGGTTTTTTTCTTTTTAAAGAACAAATCTTATATATTGTCTGATCTAGAGATCCTATTTCAAGATGTGGATGATCAATGGGAAATGTTGAAGAATTCAATCAGTTTAGCTGCAGAAAAAAACTATTCCAAAAGTAAAGAAAGTGGGTCGTCAGACATAGATGACTGAAGAAATTTTACAGCTAATGGAAACAAAAAGACAGAACAAAAATAATCCTGCCAAATATAAAGAAATTCATAGAAAAGTCAGAATATTATGTAAGAAGGGAAAAGAAGCATGGCTCGAGCAAAACTGCATAGAAATTGAAAAACAACACAACAGTAAAAATATCAAACTAATGCACAAAAGAATTCAGAAGCTTACTAATCAAAGAACATATACATCAGCAGGCTGCCTAAAGACAAAAGATGGAAAAATCATAGTAGAAAAAGATCAGATTTTACATGTATGGTCAGATTATGTGAAAAACCTTTATGGTGATAACAGAGAAGAATAGTATGATATTCAAAATAATAATGAAGGACCATCAATTTTGAAGATGGAGGTTCAAAATGCACTTAATCATATGAAAACTGGCAAGACCCCTGGATCAGACAGCATCACAACAGAAATGATTAATGCTTTAGAAGACTACTGAATAGATAAAGTTACCAGACACCTGAGTACAATATATGATACTGGAGACATACCTCATGAATTATGTATTTCTGTATTTATTGCAATACCAAAGAAATCAGGAGATTTGGACTGTTATCAAAATCTAACGATTAGTATAGTGAGTCTCATCACGAAGATTTGCTAAGAATTTTCATGCAAAGAGTTAGGAAGAAAATACAGCATGAAATAGAAGAGGAACAATGTGGGTTGTCACCTGGATCGCGCCGGTTCGTGTGCCCCGGGAGACACTGCCACCATGTATCGGAAGTAGTTAACAGGAAGTGACACCGGAAGAGTACCGGAAGTACCCAAAAAATACCCGCCAATTTCAAATATCGGGGTCATTTGGGGTCCGTTTTTCAGGGGGTCGTTGGGGGCGGGATAACAATCATATAAGGAAATACGACCCCCGAACCCCCGTCGCGGACCCCATTTCTGCTTCCATATGCACGTACATTACTACTCACACTCACTCACACACATAACACTCTCTCACACATTCTCTCACATACACACTCTCTCACACATGCTCTCTCAAACACACTCTCATATGTACACTCTTACACACAAAACACACACACACACACACACACACACACACACACACACACACACACACTCACACAGACACTCTTACACACAGATAAATTCTGACACGCACTCACATACTCACCCACATTTACACACACACACACACACACACACACACACACACACACACAACACACACACGCTCAAACACACTTACAAACGCACTCTTTCTCTCTCTCACACACTCTCACACATATCCTTACACTTACACACACTCTCACACGCACACTCACATACACACACTCTCACACACACTCTCACACACACATTCTCACAGACACACTCTCACACAAACTCTCACACACACACCTTCACACACACTCTCAGATACACACTCACACACACTCTCATACACACACTCTAACATACACACTCTCACACACACTCTCACACACACATTCTCACAGACACACTCTCACACAAACCTCTCACACACACACCCTCACACACACTCTCAGATACACACTCTCACACACACACACTCTCACACACACACACTCTCAGACACACACTCTAACATACACACTCTCACACACACTCTCACACATATCCTCACACTAACACACACTATCTCACACGCACACACTCACACACACACACTCACTCACACACACTCTCACACATATCCTCACATTTACACACACTCTCATACACACACTAACATACACACTCACATACACACACTCTCACACACACACACACACACAAACTCACATACACACCCTCACACATACACATGCACATGTGACATATTTTTTTGTCCGATCACATCCCATCCCATCCCATGGCAATGTATGCCTGTCCCAACCCATGCCATCCCATGGGATTGCCATGATAATATTAATATGGAATACAGTTCAAATAAAATTATGAAATGTATGAAAGTTTAGGTGAAGTGTCTACTAAATTGGATTATATGTACAAAGAGACACGTTAAACGACAGAATTTATTAATATTAATATTCAAGAATATTTTATAAAAAAAAGTTTAAACTAAATATGACAATTCACTGTCATTCTGACTGACACTCTCATTCTGTTTCTATGTCACTCTGCTCATTCAACACATTATCAATTTCCTGCTGATCTACTGTTTCCAATAATTCAATTAATCCAGGTAATCCCTAAACCATTTCTCGTCTTACATGCAAATCTGATATACACAGAGATTATAACGAGAGCTGGTAACATCCGTTTTCGTAACTTACTCAACAGCAACCCAGCTGCACTAAATAAGCGCTTCATTGTTGTTGGTGACACTTCTTTGTTTTTTTTTTTCGCATTTCCTATTTATAAGACATCGCTGTCAACACCAGCATTTTACCGCAGTTGTTGATATCCTGGCAAGATTACGCCCAGCAGTTTGCCATTACTTTCTGAGCGATCGGCTCACATACCCCCGTAAGTAACCAAATGGTATGGCCAAAACAATTTTCGCACTTGCTTTTAGCAATGGAACCCTATGTTCATTTTTCCAATAATTTAACGGTTGTTAAGTTGGATGCTGTAATTTTTGAAACATGTTGACTTCTTCTCAAGACATTTGTTTCTGGGGTCATCAAACTTAAGTGCTTTGTTTGGTGGAGGATCAAAAAATAAGTCAAAATCACTGTTCGGCTTTTGTTCTACAATTCCTGCTACTTTACATACAGCAGTTGATTCAAAAGAAAGATTTAAATCCTTGCTGAATGAAATAACAGTTGGAACAACAGACTTAGACAAAGCGATCCAATCATTGGCCCATTTATTGGTGTCAGCATTCCCTTCTTTATAGTACCACTGACTTAACCACGTCTTCTATGTTTGCTGGTGACGCATCAACATGTAATCTTATATAATAAAAGGCTATATGTATTTATTTATTTATCCGGTGTCCAATCACAAGATAAAGAATAGATACAAATAAATAAAGAAAAAAAAAAAAAAAAAGAAAGAAGGATAATAGGCTTTTAGTTAGTTAGTTAGTTAGTCTTTCCTCTTGTGCCTAAGGCGGCGCATAGGGCAGAAGTCCTGTCTCTCCATGCCTGGCGGTTCGCTGCTATCTGTTGTAGATCTTGGATATTTACTTGGCCATTGAATGAGCCTTCTCTAATGATGGTTCTACGCAGGGTCTCTCTTGGTCTTCCCCGTTTTCTTTTCCCTACCGGTGACCATATGAGGGCTTGGTAGGGGAGTCTTGTCTTGTCCATTCTGAGTACATGGCCGATGTAGTTCCAACGGCGTCTTCTTATGAAATTGGATACTGTATCTTGCTTAGTCTCTTGTCTTATTTGCGAATTGGTTCTGAAGTCTGTCCAGTGGATGTTTAGAAGTCTTCTAAGACATTTGTTCTCAAAATTGTCTAATTTTTTATCTAAAGCTACCGTTGATTTCCAACTTTCACATCCATACGTTAACACTGGAATCACACAAGAGTTGAAGATTTTAAGTTTTGTGTGTTTGCTGAGTGTCTTTGACTTCCAGATGTTTGACAGTTTGTTGAAGGCACTAGATGCCAGTGCGATTCTAGTTGATATTTCTGGTGTTGAGTCCCCTGTGGATGTCATTTTGCTTCCTAGGTATGTGAAGCTGTTGACTTTTTCAAGAACGTAGCTGTTCAATTTGGTCTCATCTGAACTGTTGGTAAGATCAATAGTCTTTGATTTTGTGGTGTTAATTTGGAGACCAATTTGCCCTGAAACATTTTGGAGGTGGTTTATTTTCTCTTGAGCATCCGGATGTGTTGAACTCAAAAGCACTATGTCGTCGGCAAAGTCCAGGTCTTCTAGAATTTTGTCAACCCAATGAATACCCATATTTGTGTTGCTTGTGCATTTGCGCATGACCCAATCGATAGCTATTCCAAAAAGCATCGGTGATAAGACACAACCCTGTTTCACTCCTGTTTCGACTGAGAACCAGTCAGAGGTTGCCTGTTTCTGTTCTTACGCAGCAACGTGTCTCTTTGTAGAAAGATTTTATGACGTTGGTATATTTGGTAGGAAAACCATAGATGTTAAGTAGATTCCAAAGTGAAGGACGGTGGATGCTGTCGAAGGCTTTTTGAAAGTCGACAAAGTTTGTGATTAATTTCGACTGGAATTCTACGGAGTCTTCAATGATTATTCTGAGGGTGAAAATGTGGTCTATGCATGACCGTTTTGGTCTGAAGCCTGCTTGTTCTTCTCTGAGCCTTTCATCTATCGCCTTTTTCAATCTCTCAAGTAACATGCTACAAAAAAGTTTTCCTGGTACTGACAATAGAGTGATACCACGCCAATTATTGCAATCAGACATATCGCCCTTTTTAGGCAGTTTGAAAATTACACCATCTTTCCACTGTTGTGGTGGGGATTCGCTTTGCCAGATTTCATTGATCAGCTGTAACAAACGTTGTAAGGTGTTCTCATCTGCTGCTTTGAGCATTTCTCCTGAGATTTCATCTTCACCAACAGCTTTGTTGTTCTTCAATTTTTTGGTGGCTGCTTTAATCTCTTCCATGGTGAATGACTCGCAGGAGGCATCCAGTGGGGGCATAGTAATTTCTCCATCCAGGTTCGGAACAGTGTCAGGCTGCGGTCTATTTAATATTTCTTTGAAATGTTCTGCCCATCGTTGCTTTTGAAGGTCATCGGATAACAGTTGATTGCCTTGTTTGTCTTTGATGGGTATGTTTGGTGTAGGTGAGTGATTGCATAGTTGCTTCATGATATGGAATACGGCTCTGTTGTTTCCAGTTCTGGTAGCTGATTCGGCGTCGGAGGCTTTTACAAGGTAAAAAATAAACAAAATTAAAGGTAACTCTGACGTAGATGAAGTTGCTATGACATGGCTTCTGTCCCTTGCTGTCCCATGGGAAATACAAATGTGTGCTGTCCCATCCCATCCCATGGGACCTTTCCCATAGGAATCCCATGGGAATACCATTCCCATGGCCAAGTCTGCACATGCACATACACTCACACATACACGTACGCACGCGCGCGCACACACACACACACATACCCACACCCACACACATACACATAAACACCACCCCCCCCCCCCCCCCCCCCGAACTATCTGGATATAGGGACGACGTATCTGCGGCATACAGCTAGTGATTGCGTCTGTTTGCTGCTGCTGGAGGTGAGCGCCCCAGCGTCAGCCGTGACTCCACCAGCGCTCTGTGTGTTTGAATACGCGCATTGATGCACCACCCTCAGCTCATCATCCATGAATCTGGTTATCAGTGATTCCTAAGTTGTCATATTCTCAGGGCTGGACAGTAGGTCCGCTTATCTTTTTCTACTGTCCCGAATGCTATGATGTCCGTTCCTAAATCAGTCAATCAATCAATCAATCAATCAATCAATCAATCAATCAATATTTTTCTACTATCTCTTTCGCTCTGTCTCCATATCTCTTTGTTTTCCTTTCTCTCTTCTTGTCGCTGTCTTTCTCACATATTCTTTATGTTTTTTCTCACTCATATTTACCTCTCTCTCTTTCTCCAAGTCTCTCTCTCTCCCTTCCTCCATCTCCTTCTTCCCCTCCCTCTGTCTCCCTCCCGCAATTTTCTTGCGCCCTTTTACCTCCCTCCCTTTCTCCCTTCCCTCCCTCTTCTTCTCCCACTCCCTTCCACTATTTCTCCGCCCTCTCTCCCCCTCTCTCTCTTTCTCTCGATGCCTCTCTCTGGTTTCACATCTCAAGCTCTTCTCCTTTTTCTTTCTCGCATTTTCTTTCTACCCCTTTCTCTTTCTCACCCTCTCTTGTCTCTCATGCTCCTTCTAGCTGGCTCTTTCTCTCTCCTTCCATCCCTTTCCCTCCCTCTCAATCCTTCCCTCCCTCTCCCTCCGTTATTTCCCTTCTCCATACTTTACTCCCTTCCTCCCTTTCAATCTTTTCCTCCCTTCCTAGCTCTCTTTCCATCCTTTCCTCCCTCTAACTTTTCCTCTTCATCCGTCCGACTTCTATTGTACTTGTAATTTACGTCCCCAAATCAAAGACAGGAAGTCACCATTTTAGTCCAACTTACCAGTGTAGGGGTTGAACCCGCTACCTCAGCATCAGAACATCGGATGTTTAAGAACTAGCGCTCGTAAAATTTCAGTCATGCTGGCCTGACTCCCAAAGGATCTATTAATTTACTTTTTTTCTAAAACCCATAGCGAGACACAGCTTGAGAATCACTGGTCTGTATTGTCAGGGAAGCGACCAAAAAGTCCGCCAAAAGGTCCATACAAATTCCCGGACACACGTGACGTGGGGATCAATCATTGATTGGCTGTTGGGTGCTCGTTGTAATAATTTATCAATGGACGGAGAGTATATCGCTCACGGGCATTGAGAAAAGCAAGAAGGGCTAATAAATTCAATAATGTTAATTGACTCTAACAGGTCTGGCAAAAAAAGTGATAAGAATGATTAATTGAAGTGATGATTGATTGATTTATTGAATGATTGATTAATTGGAGTAAATACTTTATGCGGAACAATACAATGACTGGTGAACGGCGCTACATGGCATTGGGTTGAGCTGCGCAGGCCGCGGGGGTGTTGTGGCGATAATAACAGCAACAACAACAACAGTTTTGAAAAGAAGAAGAAGAAGAAGAAGAAGAAGAAGAAGAAGAAGAAGAAGAAGAAGAAGAAGAAGAAGAAGAAGAAGAAGAAGAAGAAGAAGAAGAACAGAAACAGCAACAACAACAACAAAAAAATAACAACAAAAACATCAACAACAATTACTTTCAGTCGTCTTCTAACACATTGACATTATATATAAGAATATACACGTACTAGGAATCGTGGTCACACTAAGGCAACCTAAGCTCAGAGTAAAAAAAAAGCCCAATATATATATATATATAATATATATATATATATATATTATATATATATATATATATATATATATATATATATATATATATATATATATATATATATATATATATAGTGGTATCTTGGGTTACGAACGAAGGCGAGCGAGAGAGAGTGAGAGCAAGGTGTAACGTTGGAGACAAACGATAGCGTACAGTGCAAACAGTACTACAGA
>JACEFZ010022774.1:82500-110000 GCA_014155875.1 Cepaea nemoralis
GTCATTTAGATAGGCGCTGTTGTCAACTGGCTGACGCAGGTTGCAACCTACTTGCTTTTTTTTTTTTTAAACGTTTATTTCATTCAAAGCAATGTATATTTACAAGGTGCAATGCGTGTTTCTTTGTTTGTGTATATTACAGAGCGTTGCCGTTTGTTAGTGTTAGGTGTCACATGCGTTAAGGAAACAAAAACATACATATACAGTTATGATAATATGACATTTATAACTGTACATATGTATGTAATTGCTTTGTTCACACATGTGACACCTAACACTAACAAACGGTAACGCTCTGTAATATACACAAACAAAAGAAACACACATTACACCTTGTAAATATACATTGATTTGTATGAAATAAACGTTTAAAAAAAATGTGTATATTAATGCATTTGTTGTATTCGGAATTTTAAAGGAAAACATGAATTAAAAAAAAAAAATAAGTTTTTTTTTTTCAAGGGTATATAAATATATACACAGAGAACACGACAAATGTATATTTTATCTATCTTTATATACTTCTCTTATCTCCAACCTACTTGCGTCACGATCTTTCAATTAAAAATGTATTTTAAAATACAAGATGGTCAACTTCATTGCAACTTGTTTTATCTCATGTGGCTCAGTTTCCTTCCACAGCCGGGCTCCGTGGCGAATTTATTACGAACGCAGTTCGTAATTCCACGTACTCGCCTTCGAAACACAGCTGCGGACGATTTGGTAGCAGACTGTCTTACGTTGGTTATTTTATGAAATGGTATAGGTGCCGTTCGTTCAGAAAGCAATGGTAAAGTACTGAATGTAAACTTGCCAAGTGATCAAAACAGAAAAAAAGCCGGTGTTGACTACGACGTCCTGTAAAGGATATGCAACTGACTTCCTTTCACAGGTTGGCCTGCCGAAAACTTCGCGTGGGCACGAACTCCGCAGCTCCAACCACGACTCAAGGAGTCTCCGAGGAAATTGCTCTCGTCAACCGAACGACGTAGCCGAGAATCGAACCCACAACCTTCGGAGCTCGAGGCAGACGGAGACTCGGATCTTTGAATGTCTACACTATATTCTCAGTCTTCTAACCTCAACTACCTTCCGTTATTTCTATCAGTGCTAATCAATACTGAAAATTTATTTCTCATATTGGAAAAGAGAGAGAGAGAGAGAGAGAGAGAGAGAGAGAGAGAGAGAGAGAGAGAGATTGAGAGAGAGAGAGAGAAAGAGAGAGAGAGAGAGACATAGAGAGAGAGATAGAGAGAGAGAAACATAGAGAGAGAGAGATAGAGATAGAGAGAGAGAGAGAGAGAGAGAGAGAGAGAGAGAGAGAGAGAGAGAGAGAGAGAGAGAGAGAGAGAAGGAGCGAACGAACGAACAATCTTTATTTTCAAAGGGTTAAGAGTTGGTTACGCAGGTGATACCCAAGTACTTCAATTTCTTGTCAAGAAATGAACACAAAGTAATATGTCTCATTATTTGAAATAAAAAGTTGCATGTCTTTACAGCAAGTCGCAGTCAACCCCAACCATTTTGGGCTGTTTGTGATATCTTGGGAGGTTTGCGTTCAGTAGCAACCACTGCTTTCTGAACGACCGACGCTCATACCATTACATGAAAAGTAGCGCAAGGCTGTCTGCTTCCAAATCGCCCGCAGCTGTGTTTCTAACGTGGAATACGGGACTGCGGATTGCAACTGTAACCCCTTTGCCACAGAACACTGGCAAGCTACTGAACGTTACATATTGCCTTGTCAATCATAAACAGATAACAATGCTGAGGCTGATTGCGGCGGCTTGTAGAGGACGCATGAGAACTTTTTAAAGTTACAGACAGACAGACAGACAGACTGATAGACGGACTGATAGACGGACAGACGTACAGACAGACGAACAGACAGACAGACAGACAGACAGACAGACGGAAATAGAGAGATAGAGTAAGAGAGATAGAGAGAGAGAGAGCGAGAGAGAAAGAGAGAGAGAGAGAGAGAGAGAGAGAGAGAGAGAGAGAGAGAGAGAGAGGAGAGAAAACAAATAAACGAAGTAATGCACGAATTTTATTTTCAACATCCGGCCCTTCCAATCACTCATCTTTCATTCATCATTTATCTATCGATAAGAGAGAGAGAGGGAGAGAGAGAGAGAGAGAGAGAGAGAGAGAGAGAGAGAGAGAGAGAGAGAGAGAGAGAGAGAGAGAGAGAGAGAGAGAGAGATGTAACATGGAAAGACACAATATGTCGGAAGAGAAAACAAATTACAGATCGATGACATGTAGTGACATAAAGGGAAACGCTCGACAGAAAGATACACATCATTCTCGTCAAAGTATTAAACCAATGACATACGTGCATCATAATCTTCTCGGGCTGTGACAGGTCGACTTAATTCCGGCACCTCCAACATCAGCAAAAACGCTGCATTAAGTTGGAGCCATTCTTTAGCATGTTGCAGTAGGCATTAAGTTACAGCCATTCTTTAGCAGGTTGCAGCAGGCATTGAGCTGGAGCCATTCTTTAGCAGGTTGCAGCAGGCATGTGTGAGGCGCTGCAGTCTAGAAATAAATAACCGTGTTTGATCACGATGAAGTCTTGTCTGTTGAGAGACTTGTGTGAGTGACACATTAATGCTGTGATTTATCAACGTCATGTTTCTTGTCAAGCGGCGCAGGAGATTGTTCGAAGTTCATTTTGTGTTCGCCGTCTTTGAAGTTCTCTATACACATGATACAACTTCTAGTGTACTGAACTTATTTTTGCATGTAGACTAGCTTTCCCATCTACCAGTGTCTCGCACCATTAGGCATATCCACCCGACTTCTGAGGTACTTGAAATTTACTTCCTCCAAGTCAAGGACAAAAAGTCAACAATTTAGTCCAGCTGACCGGTGTAGAGGTTAAACCCGCTACCTTGGCTTCAGCACACTGGAACGAGTGCTCTTATCCATTCGGTCTTGCTGACCTGCCGTGGCATTGAGTATATGGTGTTATCCTTGGTATAATGAATAATGTGATATCCTTATGTATATGGTGCTCACCTCCTGCTTATACACACCAATTAGTACACAACGATGCTTATGTTCAAAATCCCACCGGTAACCTTTATTTCCCACTGCTTGTTCTGGCACCCATTGTCGTCCTGAGATCTGAGGTTAAATTTTAAAATCCGCCTCGATACGAATTGGACCCCTTAATCACAGGGCCGGGAAGCAAGCGTGTCAGGCACTGCACTACCTGGGTGACCTCTGCTCATGCATGATATTGATATTCACATGAAATTGTGAAGTGAAGTGGTTTGGTCTTCTTGGCTGTCCATGGAATTCTTAGCTGCCGCGAAATTCTTAGCCGTCCCTGGAATTCTTAGCTCTCCGTGGAATTCTTAGCCGTTTGTGAAATTCTTGCCATGCATTGAATTCTTAGCCGTTTACAGAATTCTTAGCAGTGCACTGATTTAATTCTAATAAGTCTATAGAATTCTTAGTCATGCATTGAATTCTTGGTCGTTTATGAAATTCTTATTCGTACATTGAATTAATTCTTAGACATGCATTGAATTCTTAGCTGTTTACATAATTCTTATAAACAAATTGGTTGCGGCTAATAGAAGGAGAAGAGGGAAGTAGAGAATAGAGGACGCACAAGACAATATAAAAATTTAGAGCTATAGTCAATTGACCGGGGTTCGTACCTGTCACCTTCAAATGACGACGGCGCCTCCCTAGTAGGAACGAGTGTACTTCGCAGCCTGATAAACTAGACACCCATAAAAAGAGATGTCTTCATTAGCCAGGTCTGCATCACGTGAACCCACAACTATGGAATATGGACATAATTCGTATCTAACTATTGAAATGCAGTCTCAGAATTTTATAATTAACCATCTTATGGTAAACCAACAAACAAATATATAAAGAAAAAAAGAAAAAAGAAAAGCAAATATAGAAGTAAAGAAAGAAAAACAGAAATGAGGAAAAGAGAAAGCAGTAGAATTAAAAAGAATGAAAATAAAGAAGGAGAGAAATGACAAAATGAGAAAGAAGTGCAATAAACAAAAACAAGACAAACAGGGAATGAAAGGAAGAACTAAACTAAGGAAGCAGAGAAAAGGTAAAAAAACAGACAAAAGTAACATAAAAAGGACAGAAAAGGGAATGAAAAGAAGAATGAAAATAAAAAAGCAGAGAAAGACGGACTCCTTATTGTCAAATTGTTGTCCTAAACCTGCGACTGGCCTTGGAAGCCGGCAGGGGATCTTCATACTGCTCGTCGAAGAATTTAGAAGTATGAAATCAGGACTAAAGTGGGGATTATAGCAGCGCCAGATTTTATTAGAAGGCAACAAGTCAAAAGGTTTGACCATGCAAGTAGGTTACCAACTAACAGTATACCACAACAAGCAATGATGTACAGACCAGATGGAAGCAAGGCACAAGAGGAACATGATGAGATGAGATGAGTTGAGAAAGAAGTAGAATAAAAAGAAAGAAAAAAAAATAAAAGGAAGAATGAATAATAATAACAACAAATAAAAACAAAGGAAAAAAAAAAAAAACCCAAGTAAAACAAGCGAAAAAAAGTTAGGAAAAAAAGAAAAAAACCGGCAGAAAACAATAATAACAATTCATACCCTTGCAGATTATCATCGTTTCACTTCGGGAAAGTCCATGGATGCCCCGATCACATCTGCTCTAATTCCTTCAAACCACAGCGACGAGCTATCACGGCTCCCTGGAGACTAACCACCCAACCGGTGTGACAACTATGTAAAATGAAACTAAAAGAAAACAAAGAAAGACAGGCGCAATAAAACAAAAGGGATGGAACAAATAAAATATAATTAAAAGAGGCAAACAAGAAACTTGGGAGAAAAAATAAACAATACACACACATACAAGGAAAAATAAAGACAGACAGGACACACACACACACACAAGCTACAGTATTAAAACAACAATATACACATATGCAGTGAACAACGGGCCGCAGTGTCGAAGGAGTTACGAATACAATTCATAATCCCGCATACTTCGCAACAGAGTTGCGGGCGAATTGGAAGCAGACCGATTTGTGTTGGTTTTCATACAATGATATGACACACCACTGAACGTAAAGCTGCCTAGAAATAACAAACAGCCAAAAATGCTGGAGTTGACTGCGACGTCCTGTAAAGAATAGCAACTAACTTAAAAATGAACTCTAACTATCAGTGGCGTAGTCAATTTCTGACGTTAGGGGAGAGGTTATGTAAAAAGGCGGCATCACACATAAATCGATCCCTAAGATGACGTTTATTTTCCACTTTCCAAAAACAGACCATATTAGGAAAGATGGACCCCCTTGCAACCACCCTATGATTCTAAGAACGCCACTGCTCCAGATGTGTAAAAAAAACTTTCAAAGGTTGCGATATATTCTCCAGATTGCACATGCAATCATTTTACAACAGGCCACCGACCAGAGTTATCGGCTGACAGGAAGTGACCTGCGACGCCAAGGGAAATCTCTCTGATATCGCTACAACAGATCAGTACCGCCACTGTTTTAACAATTAATCTCACATAAGCCCCCTGAAAGCCTCTAGGCTCTTTGTGTCTGATGCAATATTAATCACTGGGTATTTTTGTTCAACCAAACCTGAAGTCTGAATCCAGTAACATCGGCAACCCCGAGTTTGGTCAAGTGTTCCGGCATTTCAACTACTATAAACATCCGTTACTGGAAAAAAAAAGTTTTTTTTCCCCCTCGTTTTCTTCCATATTTTTTTTTCGCTGTTTGTTTTCCATATCCTTTTTACAGGACATCGCTGTCAACACCAGCATTTTACTGCAGTTGTTGATGTTTTGGCAAGTATACGTTCAGTAGTTTGTAACTGCTTTCTGAACAACCGGCTCCCACACCAACTCGTTAAAACCCAGCGCAACGCGGCCTGTTGCCAAATCGGTCGCAGCAGTGTTTCGAACCCGGGTAAGCGGGCTTACACATCGCATCCGTAAGCTCTTAACCACGGAGGCCAGCATTTTTTTCTCGCTACTAAATAAAAATACAGAACTAGGGAATAAAACACACCAGCGAATTTAACTATCCAGGGTCAATTTTCACTTCAGATGAGGGAATGACTTGAGAAATCAACACACATTGTTCAAAGACAAATCAGATATTTAGACAACTAGTGCCACTTCTGTCGCATAGACAAATACCTATAAGTACTATAAGCAAACCCCACAAGAACTATTATTTTGCCTACATTATGCTACCAATGTCAAACATGGATTATCACTGCAACTAATGAGCGCAAAATCAAAGCAACAGAGATGAGGTACATTAGAAGAGCTGCGGTAGTAACTGTGAGGGAGAGATAAAAAAATGAGGAAGTTAGAGAAAGACTAAGTCTGAAAACAGTCATGTACTTCATTAATAAACAACAGATTAAATGGTTTGGCAACATATCAAAGAATGCCATGAAACCATCTGCCACAAAGAGCCACACTGAAAAAATATAATGAATATAGAATAAGGGGATGACCATGTAAAAGATGGAGAAATGAATACCAGCTTACAAAGTGCATTAGGAAGAGAGCATAAAAGATCTTTACATCTCCCCCAACACTTGACTGAAGTTAATGGAAGAAGAAGAAGAAGAAGAAGAAGAAGAAGAAGAAGAAGAAGAAGAAGAAGAAGAAGAAGAAGAAGAAGAAGAAGAAGAAGAAGAAGAAAAAGAAGAAGAAGAAGAAGAAGAAGAAGAAGAAGAAGAAGAAGAAGAAGAAGAAGAAGAAGAAGAAGAAGAAGAAGAAGAAGAAGAAGAGAAATTTACCGTTGCAAAAAAAATTAACCAAGGCGGCATACTTTCAAATAGCCTATTACTGATTCCGAACTCGGTATGCGGATTGCGACGGTAGGCAAAGGATCTCTTTTTTCTGAGACAATGGCTACGGTCATCGACCAGTATGGTAACTGCTAGAAAGGAAAGCCATGGC
The DNA here is from genome assembly GCA_014155875.1 of Cepaea nemoralis. Taxonomy (NCBI): domain Eukaryota; kingdom Metazoa; phylum Mollusca; class Gastropoda; order Stylommatophora; family Helicidae; genus Cepaea; species Cepaea nemoralis. The sequence continues at coordinate 89,464 of JACEFZ010022774.1, forward strand.
AAACTACCTTCTTTTCAGATGCCAAGAATATCATGTACTGCAATAAGAGCAACGGCGTAAATGGGTGCTCCATAGGAGCAGCCTCGCCCGGTAGGGGTAGTCATGCGCACCAGGTGACTCCAGACCGTCATCAGGCGACTGAGTGCAAAAGAGTATCAACAATGAAAGTAGGAACTTGGAATGTAAGAACTATGAATGGGGACGGACAATTTGATAACATTAAGAATGAAATGAGATGATTAAATATTGACCTGTTAGGTATATGTGAGACCAGATAGACAGGAATGGGCATTATACCATCTGAGGAATATGGAATAATCTATTCTGATGGAGAGAAACAACAGCGAGGAGTAGCAATTATAATGGATACAGAGAGAGCAAAATCGATCAAAGGATATTGGACTGTATCAGACAGAGTGTTACTGGTGAAGTTGAAGTGGAAGACCTTTTGATGTCTGCGTCAGACACGTTTATGCACCAACAGCAGACAGTAGTGATGACAGCATTGATGAATTTTACAATTATTTAAAGAATGCCTTCAAGAAATGCAAGAATTCTGAAGTAAATATCATAATGGGTGACTTGAATGCCGAAGTAGGAAATCAACAGGACGGATGCATAGTAGGCAAGATGGATTAGAGGAATAGAATGAAAGCGGTTGCAGACTTGTACAGTGGGCAAAAGAGCATGATGTGATTATTGGAAACACCTGGTATCAACAACACCCAAGGCGATTATGGACATGGAGGAGTCCTGATCATAAGATCAGAAATCAGATTGATTACATTCTCATCAACAGAAGATTTCGAAATGCCTTAAAAGTCGCGAAAACTATACCAAGCGCAGACTGCTACAGCGACCATAGCAGTTTACATAAGCAATTTTAAGCAATTTACATATAAAATTAAAGAAATTCAAATATACACCTAGAAACACAAAATTTAGTCTACGGGAACTGAAGAGTGAGGAGATAAAAGATAAATTCAATGTAGAGGTAAAGAACAGATTTGATGCATTGTCCGATATGGAAATATTATTTCAAAATGTCAGCGACCAACGGGAAATATTAAAGAAATCAGTCAACCAAGCTGCAGAAACAACCCTAAAAAAAATAAAGATAATGGGACGCAAGAAATGGATGACGGAAGACATCTTAAATCTCATGGAAATCAGAAGAAATAATAATTAAAAAAAAAAAAAACAAAGAAAATATTAAGAGATTCACAGGAAATTAGGAAGCTATGAATTGAACGTTCTATAGAAGTAAACAAAGATCTAAACCTTTGTTTTATTGACTACACAAAGGCTCTTGATAAAGCGAGACATGTCGACATGATAAGGATGCTTGAAAATTTTCACATTGAAGGAAAAGAGCTTAGACATGTAAAAAACATATATTGGAAAGAACAAGCTGCCATCAGAATTGATAATGAAGTAGGTCAATATCAGCCTATTAAAGGAGGTATGCGGCAGGGATGTGTGATGTCTCCAGATCTGTTTTTCCCTGTACAGTGAAAATATTTTCAGAAATATAAAAGACAAGGAAGAATCAACATTGGGGGACGATACATTCAATAATATTAGAAATGCAAATGATACAGTCTTGATTGCAGACAATGAACAGGAACTGCAACATTTAGTAGATGCTGTTGTTGCACACAGTGAATAATTAGGGTTAGAATTGAATAGTAAGAAGACACAGATTATGATCGTCACTGGGAAGAAGGAAATTCCACAATGTGATATACGAGTAAATCGGTCATTTATCTCCGAACAGTAATAACATCTGATGGGAAATGCCTTGAACAGATTAGAACAAGAATTGCCATTGCGAAGGTAGCATTTTGCAAAATGAAAAACAATAAAAAGATATCAATTGAAACGAGAAACAGAGTGCTGAAGTGCTACATAGAACCTGTACTTTTGCATGGATATGACGCGTGGACAATGAGCAGACAAGCTGAAAAACATCTGATAACTGTGGAAATGTGGTTTCTGAGGAAGTGCAAAGAATACCATGGATAGACAGAAAAACCAATGAACAAGTCCTTCAAGAAACAAATGAAGATCGTAAACTGATTAGAGCCATTAGATGTAGACAGTCAAAATTTTTTGGGCATGTTATGGGAAGAAATGACTTGGAGAACTTGGTGACAACTGGCAAGATCGAAGGGAAGAGACCAAGGGGAAGACCGAGAAGTAAATACCTGGATGGCTTGGCCACGTGGCATGGCCGAGACAAATCAAATCAAATCAAATCAACTTTATTATTACTTGATTTCTTGACAGGAACACGGAGCTGATCCACGACTCTGGTGATCGAGTTAGATGGTAAAACATGACCGCCCAAGGTTATCGGCATAACGTTTGATGGATGGATGGATGGATCTCGTTAGTTAGCACATTGGCCACAGCGTGACTTCTCCTTCAGACAACAATGGCAAACAACTGAACGTCTAACTGTTTAGACCAGTGGTTCTCAACCTTTTTTGGCCCATTCCCCCATCAGCATAAGTTTAGAATGTCATTCCTCACTTTTCGTATTTCCTCCCTATAAATTCCCCCCTCTCCCACCCTGTCCCTACATAGTATACGTATAAATGGAAGCTAATTTTAATAACACATACTTGAACAAGTTTAGACGTCTACATAAAACGTGATGTGTGGGTCTACTTCGTTATAAGACGAATATCAGAAGGGCGAGGAGTACAGAACTGTAAAGTATGGAGGGAAAAACACTATCAAGTAATCAGTTCTTGTATTAAAGTGATCTTGAAATAATCTTAATTCTCTACACCCCCCCCCCCCCCCCCCCCCCCCGAAACCCTAAAGTTCCCCCCATTGGAGGAAATTCCCCAACGGATGAGAACCACTGGTCTAGACAATCATTCCGAGGTTGTCGCAACGTCCTTCAAATGACATGGAACCAAAACCATAAGTATTCAAAATAAAGATGCCGTTTTAAAACACAATGAAGGTAGTTGACTCTCAATTAATGTGAAAGTTCCTGCTAGAAACGAGACACGGCAACAGAAGACGACATGACCGAATAGATAAGAGCGCTTGCTCGTAAACTTCCAGTGTGCTGATACCGAAGTAGCGGATTTATTCCCTATACCTACAAATTGGACTAAAATTTTGACATCTCGTCCTGGATTTCGGATGCAGATTACAAGTGTATCAGAAGTCGGAGTGGGTCCGCCTGATGGCGAGGAACACTGGTAAAAGGGAAAGCTAATCCACACGCAAAAAGTCAACCCAGAGCACTAGAAGTAGTAACACGTGAAAGGATTAGGTTCAAATGCCAGCGAACGCGTCTCCAGAAATAAAATAGTCAGTCCGACAAGATTGATATTGGCAATCTGACCTACGTGTGTCTTGACCTCTTGAAACGACTTACATCATCACCTACACTTAACCCGGCGTCCGTTGCCATAGACATGAAACATATACATATATGGACAAATCTTGTTTGGTAGCCATGGTAATGTCTATCCTGTTTGCGCCGTGCTATAATGTTTCTCAATATTTCTTATTTACACGTGGATAAGTTTGCGTATGTCTAGACTGTTGGTTACCCCCCTCAACCCAAGCTCTTCCTCCATGCTATTTTAGTAGTGGAGTGTCAGCCAGTTCCAGGCCGTCTGCCAGATTTTGGCTCGATTTAATTGAGAAAGGGTCACTTTGATGTAATCAATGAAGTGCCGTCTTCAAAGTGTGGGGTGCTAGCATGTACAGACAGTACTGAAGGTAGAACCGATCAATCATTTCTCTTCTTTTAATGTTCGTTAAAATACTGGAAGCTTAAAAACATCTGATGGCTGTGGAAATGTGGTTTTTGAGGGAAATGCAAAGAAAACCATGGTCAGACAGAAAAATCAATAAGCAAGTCCCACAAGAAACAAATGAAAATGTTACACTGATTGGAGAAATTACACAAAGACAGTCAAAGTTTTCTGGTCACGTTATGAGAAGAAATACATTGGAGAACTTGGCGACAACTGGCAAGATCGAGGGGAAGAGAAGAAGAAAAGTAAATATCCGGACGGCATGGCCACGTGATATTGTCGAGACAGGAACACTGAGCTGACCCACGACTCTTGTGATCGAGTGAGATGGTAAATCATGACCTCCCACGTTTATCGGCATGAAAATACTGGACACAGCATTTACGGTCCCATGTGTTTGTATGTTGGTTATTTGACCTTTGCTGGTTTAATATAAAATTCCGAGACCTATGGTGCTATCTTAATGGTTAGGTATGAATTATGTCAATATATATGGATCATCATCATCATCATCATCATCATCATCATCATCATCATCATCATCATCATCATCATCATCATCATCATCCAGTGCCCTCCCGGCTGGCATGGGCGATCATGCCTCTCCACAAATTTCGATCTTCGACGTCATGGATCAATTCGTGTGTTGGCTGCCTTCCGTGCGATGACACAAGACTGTTAAGAATCTTTTCACGCTGTCTTTCCCGATCTCCCTTTCCGGAAATCGTTCCGGTTGTCACAACATGTTCCAGTCTTTGTCTTCTCATAACGTGGCGAAAAAAAAACAAATACCGATGACTGCCACTTTGTGATGTTGGTGATACGTGTCTTTGCGACTCTTTTAAATGTATGGATAGACCTGGCTAAAGCAGACATCTTTTTTGAGGTGTCGAGAAGGGGGTTACTGACGCAGTCCGTAATCCTGCATACCGCGTTCGAAACACAACTGCGGGAGATTTGGCAGCAGACCGCCTTGCGTTGATTTTTATGAAATGGGATGGGTGTCGGTCGTTCAGATAGCAATGACAAACTACTGAGCGCAAACGTGCCAACGAATAATGAACAGTAAAAAAAAATTCTGGGGTCGACTGTTACGTCCTATAAAAGATATGCAGGGAATTTTATTTGGTAGTTGGTCATGCGTCGAAGTCAGCGAGGCACCGTCGTCATTTGGAGGTGACAGGTTCGAATCCCAGTCGGTAACTAAAGCTTTCAATTTGTATGGGGTCTAGTGCGTCCTCTAGAGACTTCTTCCCCCCTTCTCCTTCTATGAGCGTCAAACAATACATATGTGTTTATTAATGAACTGTCTTAGAGACCTCAAGGGGAATCAATCCCCAGTTGATATGTCCGTGTAACACAAAAGAGAATGTTCGAAAATTCCTAATCTTTGTGATAGATTTTCAAAATGACCCTATGCTTGCACCTAATGAGTTTTAAATTGGTCCATCAATCAGGTGCCGTCTTCAGAATGAAGGTTGGCTGCAATAGATCCCCAACACTGTTTGTCTCTCACCTGGAATGTATTTACTTCTGACATTGCTTTGTTGCCTTTCATTATAACTTTGCAACTTTCTGCGATCTTCTTGAGTTGTTCATTTCCTTTACGTATGTTTGCCAATACAAGCCCCCCCCCCCCCCCCCCTCCCCCCAAACACACATCCATTCGATAAAAAAAAATTATGGTTGCAGACACGTTGCAACGGAAGTGCTGTTACAGGAAGAAAATGAATTCTCGCCCATTTCCGGTGAACGGCCATTTGTTTGTATAAAAAATTTCACATCTTCAGGGTTTGGGGAGCGTGGCGTGAAACCAAATCACGCTTCAGAGAAAGTGCATGGACCAATCCGTGGTTTGAGATGTATACGGGGGACCAGGTGTTTCGTCATTTGTTAGCATTATCTCACTCTTATCTAATGTTGCGATGATTTTTGGCAGACATCTGAACTTTAGACAAGCAATTATAAAGTCGAATAGAGACCCTGGCGATGTGGAAATTAGTTAGTTTTTCTCTTGAGCCTAAGTTGGCGCATAGGGCAGAAGTCATGGCTCTCCATGTCCGGCGGTTCGCTGCTACCTGTTGTAGATCTTGGATGTTCACTTGGCCGTTGAATGAGCCTTCTCTGATGATGGTTCTACGCAGGGTCTCTCTTGGTTTTCCCAGTTTTCTTTTCCCCACTGGTGACCATAAGAGGACTTGGTTGGGGATTCTTGTCTTGTCCATTCTGAGTACATGGCCGATGTAGTTCCAACGGCGTTTTCTTATAAAATTGGATACAATATCTTGCTTAGTCTCTGTCTTATTTGCGCATTGGTGTTGAAATCTGTCCACTGGATGTTTAGAATTCTTCTAAGACATTTATTCTCAAAATTGTCTAATTTTTTTTATCTAAAGCTACCGTTGATTTCCAACTCTCACATCCATACGTTAGCACTGGATTCACACAAGAGTTGAAGATTTTAAGTTTCGTATGTTTGCTGAGTGACTTTGACTTCCAGATGTTTGACAGTTTATTGAAGGCACCAGATGCCTGAGCGATTCTAGATAGTATTTCTGGTGTTGAGTCCCCAGTAGATGTCATTTTGCTTCCTAGGTATGTGAAGCTGTTGACTTTTTCAAGAACATGGTTGCTTAATTTTGTGTCGTCTGAACTGTTGGTAAGATCAATAGTTTTTGTTTTTGTGGTGTTAATTTGGAGACCAATTTGTCCTGAAACATTTTGAAATGGTTTATTTTCTTTTGGGCATCTGGGTGTGTTGAACTCAAAAGCACTATGTCGTCGGCAAAGTCCAGGTCTTCTAGAATTTTGTCAACCCAATGGATGCACCTATTTGTGTTGTTTGTGCATTTGCGCATGACAGCGAAGTGTCTAACATTTAGAGCCAGAAAACTGATTCTGAAACAACGGGAAGTTTTATGATGACGGATTGTCAAGCCGTCGATCAACCGTCTTAAGCCAAGCTAGAAGAAAACACGTCCCGCCATCTTGGCCTAAACCGGAAACTCCGTGGTGGAAATGTGGAAATACAGAAGAATGTGTCGTATTTCATGGGGGAAAAATAATCAAATGCAGAGGTTCTATTTAAAAAAAAAAAAAAAAAAAAAGGTGCTGACAGAAATAAGATAGAAGCGATTGAAATATTTCGATCCCTTAAGAGACACGATATTATTATCATCAAGTGACCTGCCAGCTGGCGTAGACTTTCATTACTCTCCACAGATCTCGGTCTTTGGTATTCTGGATCAACTCTGCTGATTATATCCCTCCATGCCACCGTCTCTATCCATCTTGTTCTGCTTCTGCCTTTCTTCTCCTTGATACTTCCAGTTGTCACGATTTTCTCAAATATAACTCTTCTCATCTCATTAATAAAGAAAGCTGTGTGCCTCTTTATTATTGTTATATGTAATGTTCTAGTTTCATTTGCCTCTTTCAGACAATCATTGTTAGTTACTCTGGCAGTCCAAGAAATTCGCAACATTTGTCTAAGAAACAACATAAAGATTAAAAAAACAACACACATATAAAATCAATATTGGAAGGTGAAGGCAAGAGAGCAAGAGGCAGACAACGAAGATAACATCAAGAGATGGACGAATAGCAGTCTAACAGAAAGTACAACCAAGGCAAGATACAGACAGTGGTGGAGATCCATTGAAGGCAACCTTCATTGTGGAGACGGCACATGATTGATTAATTGATTGTATTACAAACATTAAAAGAAGAGATATGATTGATTGGTCCACTTGTGCTATACGTAATACACAGAAATAAAAATTACTGAGCAACTCATCAAACCAATGAAATAGTACGAAACAAATCATAGATATTGACTGAAACTCAACGAAGTATATCATCATCATAATCATGTGTCATGCCGGTAAGCGTGGGCGGTCATGTTTCGCCTTACACGATCACCAGAGTCGTGGATCAGCTCAGTGTTCTTGTCCCGACCATGCATGTGGTCAAGCCTTCCAGATATTTATTTCTCTGCCTTCCCTTTGTTCTGTTCTCCTCAATCTTGCAAATTGTCACAAGTTCTCTAATTTATGTCTTCTACTAAAGTGCGCAAAAAAAAAAAAAAAAAAAAAAAAAAAAAAAAAAAAAAAAGAAAAAAAAAAAACTTAACTGTCTACGTCTAACTTGTCTAATCAGTTTTCGGTTTTCATTGGTGTTTCTGACTGAGCTTGGTATTCGTTGCATTTTCCTCAGAATTTAAATTTTCACTGCCAACATATGTTTTCCAACTTGTCTGCTCATCGTCCACGTTTCACATCCATACAAAAGTACAGATCGAAGTATATGACAGAACTATACACAGAAGGCTCACACTTTAAACATTTAAAGGTATAGGCTGACCCATACAAAATCAAAATTTGCCGCCTCCAAATGCATTTCTCATAAATGATGTCAAATATGAGAAAGTGTAAAACATAGTTTGGACTTTATGTGCGTATTATATACAACACCAGGGCTTTTTCTCAATAGGTCCTCGCCATATGTGACGTAAAGTATATAATTAGATTGGGGACTCCTTCTAGCTGAGATATGATTGGTTGAGAGAGGGTACAAACTGTACAATTTGATTTGCTAGCTGCTGGAAAATAACTAGAAATGATTGGTTCGGAGCTTAAGAACCTCTCAAGGGGAAACCCAGTGACGCTAATCAGGAAGTGAGTTTTCCCGGACACCCCACGCCAGTACTGTAGATGGTGCAGTCTGTGCTAGGGTTACGCCTATGGACATGGGGGAGGGAAAGGCCTGCGTGTATATGTGAGTTGTCTTTGGTTGTTGATGTCGACGTCATTTATGGAACTTTTTATTAGTTTCCGGATTCTCATATTTCGAGTTTAATCTCTCTACAGCGCTATAGACACGCGCGGGGGATGACACAGACAGACACGACACACGCACACACGCACACACGCACACACGCACCCCAAGGGAAGAATGGATGGTTGAAGTGATGAATGGCTGTAAGATTAGACAAACATACAGACAGACAGATACCCAGAAAGATAGATACAACAACATACAGACAGACAGATACCCATAAAGATAGATACAACAACATACAGACAGACAGATACCCATAAAGATAGATACAACAACATACAGACAGACAGATACCCAGAAAGATAGATACAACAACATACAGACAGACAGATACCCATAAAGATAGATACAACAACATACAGACAGACAGATACCCAGAAAGATAGATACAACAACATACAGACAGACAGATACCCATAAAGATAGATACAACAACATACAGACAGACAGATACCCATAAAGATAGATACAACAACATACAGACAGACAGATACCCAGAAAGATAGATACAACAACATACAGACAGACAGATACCCAGAAAGATAGATACAACAACATACAGACAGACAGATACCCATAAAGATAGATACAACAACATACAGACAGACAGATACCCATAAAGATAGATACAACAACATACAGGACAGGACAGATACCCATAAAGATAGATACAACAACATACAGACAGACAGATACCCATAAAGATAGATACAACAACATACAGACAGACAGATACCCAGAAAGATAGATACAACAACATACAGACAGACAGATACCCAGAAAGATAGATACAACAACATACAGACAGACAGATACCCATAAAGATAGATACAACAACATACAGACAGACAGATACCCAGAAAGATAGATACAACAACATACAGACAGACAGATACCCAGAAAGATAGATTACAACAACATACAGACAGACAGATACCCAGAAAGATAGATACAACAACATACAGACAGACAGATACCCAGAAAGATAGATACAACAACATACATACAGACAGATACCCAGAAAGATAGATACAACAACATACAGACAGACAGATACCCAGAAAGATAGATACAACAACATACAGACAGACAGATACCCAGAAAGATAGATACAACAACATACAGACAGACAGATACCCAGAAAGATAGATACAACAACATACAGACAGACAGATACCCAGAAAGATAGATACAACAACATACAGACAGACAGATACCCAGAAAGATAGATACAACAACATACAGACAGACAGATACCCAGAAAGATAGATACAACAACATACAGACAGACAGATACCCAGAAAGATAGATACAACAACATACAGACAGACAGATACCCAGAAAGATAGATACAACAACATACAGACAGACAGATACCCAGAAAGATAGATACAACAACATACAGACAGACAGATACCCAGAAAGATAGATACAAAAACATACAGACAGACAGATACCCATAAAGATAGATACAACAACATACAGACAGACAGATACCCAGAAAGATAGATACAACAACATACAGACAGACAGATACCCAGAAAGATAGATACAACAACATACAGACAGACAGATACCCAGAAAGATAGATACAACAACATACAGACAGACAGATACCCAGAAAGATAGATACAACAACATACAGACAGACAGATACCCAGAAAGATAGATACAACAACATACAGACAGACAGATACCCAGAAAGATAGATACAACAACATACAGACAGACAGATACCCAGAAAGATAGATACAACAACATACAGACAGACAGATACCCAGAAAGATAGATACAACAACATACAGACAGACAGATACCCAGAAAGATAGATACAACAACATACAGACAGACAGATACCCATAAAGATAGATACAACAACATACAGACAGACAGATACCCAGAAAGATAGATACAACAACATACAGACAGACAGATACCCAGAAAGATAGATACAACAACATACAGACAGACAGATACCCAGAAAGATAGATACAACAACATACAGACAGACAGATACCCATAAAGATAGATACAACAACATACAGACAGACAGATACCCATAAAGATAGATACAACAACATACAGACAGACAGATACCCAGAAAGATAGATACAACAACATACAGACAGACAGATACCCAGAAAGATAGATACAACAACATACAGACAGACAGATACCCAGAAAGATAGATACAACAACATACATACAGACAGATACCCAGAAAGATAGATACAACAACATACAGACAGACAGATACCCAGAAAGATAGATACAACAACATACAGACAGACAGATACCCAGAAAGATAGATACAACAACATACAGACAGACAGATACCCAGAAAGATAGATACAACAACATACAGACAGACAGATACCCAGAAAGATAGATACAACAACATACAGACAGACAGATACCCAGAAAGATAGATACAACAACATACAGACAGACAGATACCCAGAAAGATAGATACAAAAACATACAGACATTGAGACAATTAGACCGACAGACAAAGAGATAGATATTGAGATATATATTCAGACAGACAGGCAGATATCCAGAAAGATATACATAAAACAAACAGATAGATATGTAGACAGACAGACAGACAAACAGAGAGATAAATATTAAGACAGGCAGACCTACATTCAGACATTAGACACAGAGATAAACATTCAAACAGTTATATATTCAGACAAATAGTCTGCAGTTGTGATCGGAAATATCAGACCCCCACATATACTAGTATACAGCTTGATGGAATAGGGTGACAATCTCCCTCTCTCTTTGACTTTCCTTCCCAGACAAGTTAAGACAATTGTTAAGGCTGGGTGGACCCCACAACCAGCTAACCGAAAATACCCTCGCTCCGGCTGAGGTTTGAACCCTGTCCACTGTCTATGTTAACTGACGTACTATCCAAATCACCCACGCGGTAAATATGAATTTAATCAGTTCTAATCAATACGAGAGGCGGGGCATCTGATTTACGCTAGAGAAAAATGTCCACAGACTTGTGCAGGTCGAAGTCCTGCCAGGGACAGAAATATCAATTGGGGAACCTTCCGAGGCCACTAAGATATTTCATGAATAAAAGCATTGTTTAGAGCTCATAAAATTAGAAGTAGGAAGTAGAGACTAGAGGGCGAACTAGACAACATGAATAATGAAAGCTAAGGTTACTGACTGCGATTCGAACCTGTCCCTTCAAATGACGACGGCACCATGCTGCAGGAACAAGTGTACCTCGACGTATGACCAGACAGTGTCCAGTGCGTCTTCTGGTATCTTCTTCCTTCTTATATACAATACACGTGTGTTTATTTATGTTGTCTAGTGTGTTTGTTTGTCTCTTATTCTTTCCTCTACTTCTCTGAGTGCATATTATTATTCTTTTAATGCATATTGTTCCACTGTTGTCTAAGATTATCTTCATAAGTAATGTATGAATGAAATAACGTATGAGAGGAACTAGAGGAGAAGGACAGAATGTCAGACCAATTCTTAACCCGTTGGAAATAAAGTTTCTTCGTTCGTTCGTTCCTTCTTCAACTTCTATGATCGCCAAACAATTAAAATTAAGTTGCACGTCCTTCACAGGACGTAGCAGTCAACCCCAGCATTTTCGCTGTTCGTGATTCCTTGGCAAATTTTACGTTCAGTAGTTTGCCATTGATTTCTGAACGACCGGCTCCTATACCTTTTTCGAAAAAACCAGCATCGCTGTGTTTCGAACCCGGGTATACGGGCTCACAAACCGCGTTCGCAAGCCCTTAGCCACAGAAGCCGGTCCCACAAAACATGTGTGTTTATTTGTGAACTGTACAGGAGGGTCACACGATCGTGATATCAAAAACATTGATTGTTAATTTTTCACCCTAGGGTTGATGGCAACGTCCTGAAACGGACATGCCCCAATTGTGTGTGAGTCCTCTAATCTCTGCTTCCCCCTTCTACTTCTATGAGCGTCGATCTATACTCTGGAATTAATTTAACTGGTCGCTACTTTGGTGACTGACGTCACGGATTTCCCAACAGCCGTAATATCCGTGTTATTGAACTGTATCAATTGGCACTATCCAAGTACTCCAGCCGTCCGTGCAAGTTTGTATTGCGTAGGAGTCATGTCTTGGAGGAGATTATTTCACGCGAACTGATACTGAGGTCGTGTTGGTGTAGTTGGGGGAGTGCTAGCGAAGTTGACAGCGAACTGCTCTGGAAGTGTCACAAGCGCGGGTTCAATGACTGGGCTAGTCCTTGACAAATTGATGGACAGATTGGCCGCCTGTACCTCATTGCTCGCTCTCAGTCCTATAAAACGTGATTTCCAGTATTTCGCTTTACCCTCCTCCCGCTTTTTTTTTCTTGTACCATTTCCGCTGATTTACCTGGGATCTTCACTGAACCGTTACCATCCTCTACTCTGGTCCCCATGACACAACATACTCCAATGGTTGTCTATATAAGAGTATCAAAGTGAAATTCATGTTAGTATCACAGCCTGAGATTCTGAGATAAGTAGCAAAAACATGTTTTTCCCTGTAAAATTTTCGTTTTCGCTACATTGTTCTCATTTTTATCATCTTTTCATTCTTCTCATCCCGTTCTTATACAACTATGTAGTCACTGGAGGGTCTTCGCATTGATTATATGTTGTATTTTGTGTATGTACTTGTTTGCTGATGAAGGCTAGTCTCCTCAACGTCCTGTATATTTCGTAATTGTGTTCAGTAAAGCTGCATTACTTTGTGTTATTTTATATTGTTTATTAAATGTGATGTTGCTTTCACATGACATACCCATAGCAGGAAATTATTTCCGGATACACTCTTGAGCGGGCGCGTTAGCGATGTTGACGGCGAACAGTGCTGATAATGTTATCAGCGCAGTAGGGCACGGGTTAGACTTTTCGATTAGTAGTCTGCGAAAGTGAGAGACAGACTAACCATGCATGTATTCCAGCGTGCATTCAGGCCTACAATACTGGTACTCGGTCGTCTGGGCGGACGTTAGTTGTTGCACTGTGCTTCTAAAATAGTTGTACATTTCCATAGCACGAAGCCTGGGCTGAAGTGTACTGATCATGTGTTGCCCATGCAGCATGATCCCTCTCTCGACTTGCCTAATTTACTCCAGAGGAAAACTTACACCAGCATACCTGGAACAAGACTAGCTGCAGAAGCTGCCGGATCAGCAAAGAAATGCTCTAACCGCCCCTGTCGAAGCTTCAATCCTAAACCAGTTGCCAACCAAGGCTTAGGACCTGGTCTCCCCACCATGACATTTAGTCTTTAAGCTGCATTTCCTACCCTAGGGTAAGGCTTGCACCCTCCCAGTTGCGCTCCTCCGCCCAAAGTCAAACAGGCCTACAACATTTGATGGAACTGTGACATCACAGACCAACAGCTCGAAACTGCTACAGGACAAAGTGATCATTAGTATAGTTGATTGGGGTGGGGGGGGGGGGGAGATTGGCGTATCCGCTAGCAAATGAGAAGTAAGGTGCCTCCTTTCCTCCATTAGCCTACGGGACACCCTTGGGCAAGGTAGAGTACCCGGTTATTCATCTCTCTTCCCCCTCCCCGTTTCCGATCAGGGTCACGTGAAGCCATGTGTGCATGTGGTGGATGGAGTTGAAGAGCAGCCGACAGATAGTTATAGGTTATGGTCTCCAAATTCAGGACGATAGACGGAGGATCTTTTTTTGGAGATAATGGCTAGGACACCGACCATTATGGTTACTGCGAAGGAGGATAACGGTGGCAAACTACCTTCTTTACAGACGTCTAGAAAATCATGTTTCGTCAATTCATAGAGATACAACACGGAGCCGATCCACGACTCTGACGATCGAGTGAGATGGCGAAATATGACAACCCACGCTTATCGGCATGACACATGATGATGGGGAGCCACGCTGATGACGCCATGAGCACAGTTTGACGCCTACGTTCGTCGTCCGCTAACGGAGGAAACAACTGACTATCTGTTCCTAGAAGTCTGTGTTTAAATTTATTAAGAGAAAAAATTGTTGTGAACTTGTAGCTAACTTTATACTTCATATAGTCTCATTACAATTCTGAGTGAAGATTGGCGTCACGGCTTGGGAGGTTGATTGCACTGAATTCACCGCAATCAATTACTCATTATTTCTGGAGATTCTCATAGTCTTATTCTACCTTTGTCCTACTGCTTTATCTGCGGAGCGCCACATATAGGAAGACGATGTTTACTGTGTTTCGCTTGTCTTGTTGCTCGTGAAAGTTAGTTGTGCGTCCTTTACAGGACGTAGCAGTCACTCCAGCATTGTTTGACAGCTTATGATCTCTTTGCAAGTTTACGTTCAGTAAGTAGTTTGCCATTGCTTTCTGAACGACATGCTCACATATCCCCGTAAGTTACCAGTGCGGCGCTCACCGATGCCGATCCTGACAGCTGCTGTTTTCCCCACGTGAATATACGGGATAACGAACAATGTCGTTACCCCCTTGGCCAGGGAGACCGGCTGAACTACCGCCACTCATATCATTTTCATAAATGAAAACAACGCAATACGGTCTGCTGTCAAATCGATCGCAGCTGTGTTTCGATCGCCGTGGTGGGATTACAAACCGCTTCTGTAATACCTTTGTCACGGAGCGCGCCGACTTGTTGCTTGTACTAGTGTTATATTTGATTTGTTCAATGTCTCTTTAACTCCACCTAACCAAACTCTTTCTGGATCGTCATCTTGTTCTACATCCCGATGTTCTCATATAGAACACTTTAGCCCAGTGTTTCCCAACCTTTTTTGTGCCATGCCCCACTTAAGCCTTTCTAAAATTCACATTGCCCCCCTCCCCCGCCCCACCCCCCCCCCCCCCCCCCCCCCCCCCCCTCAACATATACATTATTTTTAATATTCAAAAATTGAAATGTTCACTAAAGAAACTTGAATGATAGGGTTTATGAAGAAGTCACTAGGAAATTATTGAGCAAACACAATAAGTAAATTTTCAAAACATATAATGGAGAACTGAAATTCAAGTACAAAATAATTTTAATGAAAGATTTTTCAATATTATGTTAATTATTAGTAATTATTTATTATTTAAATTTAGTGAGATCCTTGCGCTTGATGCTTGCTGCAAAGAGATCTTATGTCAGGTTCCAATTTAGTTAACTTCAGTCTCAAGTCTCCCCGTTTTATTATATTCAGCCGATTTCTTCCATTTTCGAATTGCCCCCCTTAACAATCGAATTGCCCCCCTGTGGGGCGTGGGCCCCACGTTGGGAAACACTGCTTTAGCCGCTGGTTGATCTTGTTTTATTCTAGCTAAATATCTGAATCATGCAATTCTTTGGTGTTCGAACGAACGAACGAACGAACAAACTTTATTTTAAAAGGGTAACAAATTGGGCACGCATTCGGCCCTTTAGATCACTCTTCTTTCATTCATCAAATGTGCATGTTACATTTACATAGGGAAAAAAAAACACATTGTCAAATGCATTTTGTAAGCATAAACAATGCATATTATGCAAGGTACATTCACATGGGGGAAAAAAACATTGTCAAATGAAAGTTGTAAACATAAACAGTGAATATTGTAATGTTGTGAGACACATCCCCCATCCGCCCAACACCCACATATCCCTCAGCCACCCACACATCCCCCACCCACCACACTCCCACCCACTCACACATACCTCCCCGCACTCACACAGACTCAGGTAAACATACATGCCGCCACCCACCCACTGATCCCCCACCCACACACATTTCCCCACCCACACATACATCCCCCACCCATCCCATAACCGACACGCACACACCCACCCACATATTATCCACCACCCACCCACACACCCGCAACCACCAAGAAAAACACACATCACAAAACCACACATACATACCCCCGTCAACCCACACATCCCATAATGTCCCATAAAGTTAGTAATCGGTGTTATTCCTACTCTTGTTCTTAGTTTCTCATTCATCTCTATATCTCTTCTTGTTTTTCCAGCTGCGTTTCATGATGTGATTTTACTTCTGTGTGTTTCTAGAACTGTCCGTGTCTCAATTGATGTGATTTTACTTCTGTGTGTTTCTAGAACTGTCCGTGTCTCAATTGATGTGATTTTACTTCTGTATGTTTCTAGAACTGTCCGTGTCTCAATTGATGTGATTTTACTTCTGTGTGTTTCTAGAACTGTCCGTGTCTCAATTGATGTGATTTTACTTCTGTGTGTTTCTAGAACTGTCCTTGTCTCAATTGATGTGATTTTACTTCTGTGTGTTTCTAGGACTGTCCGTGTCTCAATTGATGTGATTTTACTTCTGTATGTTTCTAGAACTGTCCGTGTCTCAATTGATGTGATTTTACTTCTGTGTGTTTCTAGAACTGTCCGTGTCTCAATTGATGTGATTTTACTTTTGTGTGTTTCTAGAACTGTCCGTGTCTCAACTGATGTGATTTTACTTCTGTGTGTTTCTAGAACTGTCCGTGTCTCAATTGATGTGATTTTACTTCTGTGTGTTTCTAGAACTGTCCGTGTCTCAATTGATGTGATTTTACTTCTGTGTGTTTCTAGAACTGTCCGTGTCTCAATTGATGTGATTTTACTTCTGTGTGTTTCTAGAACTGTCTAAGTGTGACACTAGTAACACAGTTTTGGGATTCTCTGTGTCACCTAAACATAAGCAGATCTGAAGATTTCTAGAATTCTAAATACCACTTAGATGATCTTTGAGTCGATCAATCCATGGAATTCTTTTGCCGACAAATCCCCCAAACTATACAAATTAGCATGTTTAACCCCCAGATAAAAAACAAAAAAAGAAATCACACACACACACACCCACACATACACACTCTTACACACACACACACTCACACACACTCAGCCACACACACACCCACACACTCACACACACACAATCACATACACTCAGCCACACACACACACTCACACACACACACACACACACACACACACACACACACACACACACACACACACACACAACACGCGTATACTGCACGCACCTGTAAGCGACTTAAACGAATCTCTAGAACTTTTTTCTGTAAACAGTCGGCAAATTGGTCAAATTTGTCATGTTGTCAATTTTCTTAGACATGTTTATAGACCGAGTCAAGGCGCGCGCTTGATTGATTAGAAGGGATAGTTTACGAGCGTCCGCTGTGCGACACTATTGGCCCTGTCGCGCTGCGGAGAGAGACAGAGACGTATGGGATAAAACCCGGTGCAATGAAGTTGGTCTTCTCACGGTTACACACACTTTTTTACTATACGACTGAAGACACCCAACATTGTGATCAATTGTGATCAACTAATTCACTATAAAACAACCAAAACTGTGACCAATTCATTCACTATAAAACAATTAACATTATGATCAACTCATTCACTATAAGACACCCAACGTTATGATCAACTCTTTCATTATAAGTTAACCAATATTTTTATCAACGCATTCACTATAAACTAACTAACATTGTAATTAACTCATTCACTATAAAACAACCAACTTTGTGATCAACTCATTCACTATAAAACAACCAACATCCTGATCAACTCCTTCCAATGAAGCAAGCAATATTGTAGTCGGCCATTCAGAATGAAACAATCGACATTCTTGTAAACTGATTCACAATGAAAAAGAAAACAACAAACATTCTGATCAACTCATTCCGATGAAACAACGAACTTTCTAGTTGGTCATTTACAATGAAACAAGCAACATTCTGATCAACTCATTCACAATAGAAAAAGAAAACAACAAACATTTTAATAAATTCATTCATTGTAGAACATCGAACATTTTGATCACCTCACTCATAATTAAAAAAAAAAACACCACACTTTTGATCAATTCATTTATAAAAGAACATCCAACATTGTGAACAACTCCATCCATCATCCATCATGTGCCATGCCGGTAAGCGTCAGCGTTCATGTTCTGCCATCTCACTCGATCACCAGAGTCGTGGATCAGCTCCGTGTTCCTGTCTCGACCATGCCACGTGGCCAAGCCATCCAGGTATTTACCTCTCGGTCTCCCCCTTGGTCTTTTCCCTCCGATCTTGCCAGTTGTCACCAAGTTATCAAAGTCATTTCTTCTCATAACATGCCCAAAAAATTTTGACTGTCTACGTCTAATGATTCTAATCAGTTTACGATCTTCACTTGTTTCTTGAAGGACTTGCTAATTAGTTTTTCTGTCCGTCCATGGTATTCTTTGCATTTTCCTCAGAAACCACATTTCCACAGCCATCAGCTGTTTTTCAGCTTGTCTGCTAATTGTCCACGCTTCACATCCATACAAGAGTACAGGTTCTATGTAGCACCTCATGATTACAAAACCCAACAGTCGGATAAAGTACTTGATAATGAAACATCCAACATTATGATAACTTCATTCACTGGAAAATAAACAACATTTGCCTAAGTCGCAAGGAAAATGCTAACTGTTTCTTCAGGCATCACACACAGAAATGCATCTTTATGTGTGGAGGTTCAAACACACACTCTCCAGTTTAGTCCAGTTTTTACAATGGTTACTCACGACCATTCGTAAGGTCAGCATGCTAACAGCCTTCAATCTTAAAACATAAGTTGTGATGATGCCGAGGCAGCGGCTTCATCCCCTTCACCGGTCAGTTTGACTTAAATATTGACTTCTCGTCCTTGACTTGGGGATGGAAATTACAAGTATCTCAGACGTCGGAGTGGGTTCGCCTAATATCAGGGACACTGATAATAGGGCAAGTTAATCCACATGCAAAAATTCAGCCCAGGGTACTATAAGTAGTTTAACGTGTATAGACTACGCTTGAGTTCAAACCGAGTGACAGCAGAAAGAAGAAAAACAACGATACGTAATCCGATCAAAAATCCCAACCGGTAGTGCCAACTTCGAGTGCATAAACAAAATCTGGAAATTGCGCATCAAGTCACTCACCTGGAAGTACGCACCAGGAAATGCTGGAGCAATAGGTCATGAACACGCAGACCAGCTGGAAAATACTGCACCAAAACACACGGGAAGCAGCGTGGGCAGGGCTGATATAATCAATGCAGTGCGGATTCGGCTGGCGGATAGTGACCAAACTCCGGCGCAATCCTGACAATACTAACTGGGGTGTGAAGCCTGGTCAGGTACGTCAATGTTGCCTCCGAGGTCAACAGAGGAGATATGATATCCAACACCTGATGGGAACAGTGAGCAGAAAATACGTTAGAGTATCAGCTGTAACGGAGAATGCAGCACTCAATGGGAATGCCTCAACTCGTTCGAAATAACATAACGTAACATAAAATAACATAACTTAACATAACATAACATAACGTAAAGTAACATAACATGACAGACCCTAACATAACATCACGTGATGTAGCGACAAATAACATAACCTAATATAGCGTAGTCTAGCATAACATAACATAACATAACACAACATAACATAACATAACATAACGTATATATCGCAAAACATAACATAATCTAATATAGCGTAGTCTAGCATTACATAGCATAATGTAAAATAACACAGAGAGCATATTGCAAAATAAAATAATATAACATAACGCAGCGAAGCGTAACATAACATGAGATGACATGACATAACATAACAAAACGTAACATAACATAGCACTACGTAACATAGCATAACACAACGTAACATAACGTAACATAACATAACATAATATAACATAGACTCTTAATCCCATGGTACTAGAGCCAATACCATATAGAAACGAATCTTGCAGACAAGCCCTTTCGGAAGTGGCTGCTACATCATAAAGTGTCTGAGTTCAAGTCCACAACGTCACGTTACACTGTCTCTGCTACATCATAACGTGTCTGAGTTCAAGTCCACAACGTCACGTTACACTGTCTCTGCT
>JACEFZ010022774.1:112500-152500 GCA_014155875.1 Cepaea nemoralis
CTGTCTGTCTGTCTTCCTGAATGTGTGATGTAGTGGTATCAGACAGAATTTCCTCGCCCAGGTAAGATTACATCTGGACCCTCACCACCACGTCATGTGGCAATGTCTGTCTGTCTGTTTGTCTGTCCTTCTGTACCTACCTATAGGATTCCCTGGTGCATAAATCTCTCTGCCAGAAACGGTTACTACAAATAATAGAACAAAGAGATATGAGATAAAAGAAAGATATAAATTGATGGAAGTGAGCTCTTTAATTAATTGCTTCAATTAATTAATTAATTAATTAATTCCCCCTCCCCCTATGGGGGAATTTTAGGGGTGCCAGGGGGTATTAAGATTGTTTCAAGATCGCGTTAATAAAAGAACCGATTACTTGATATTGTTTTTTCCTCCATAATTTACAGTTATGTACTTCTCGCCCTTCTAAAATTCGTTTGATAACGGAAGTAGACCTGCAAATCACGTTTTATGTAGATTTCTAGACTTGTTATAGTATGTGTTATTAAATAGAGCTTCCATTTGTAGAGGCGGGTGGGGGGGGGGGGGGGGGTTATAGGGAGGAAATACAAAAGGGGAAAGGGGGGAATGACAGTCTGAACATATGGTGAAGGGGGTGTATGGACCCAAAAAAAAAGGTTGAGAACCACTGCAGTAGCATGTTCTTTGCACTTCGCTCCCATAACAACCTTCCGGAAAACTTCTCGTTCATAAGCAAGATGTCCCACCTCCGATACACCCATCTGGAGATCATCCGCCACATCCTGAACCCATCCTCTCTTTGGCCTTCTTGTTCTCTTTCCGGGCATGTACCCCTCCATGATTGTTCTCTCCAAACTTTCATGACGTTTCAAGTGATCAAAATATTTCAATTCTCTTTGTTTTATCGTCTTTAGTAGCGAGCCTTCTTCAATGTTCAGTTCTTGTCGCATGGATTAATTTATTCTATTATGTATCCAAGATATTCTTATAAACCGTTTGTAACATTTATATTCAAGGGCAGTTTTGCGCTGTTCAGCTTGTTTAGTAAGTGTCCAGGTCTCACAGGCGTATGTTACAATGAGAAAGATGCATGCTCTTAAAAATCTATTTCTTGTTTATTTATACGAGTACCTGTCCCCCTGCACAATTTATTCAGTTTTTTGTTTTAAGTTTCTGAAACGCATTAGATATTCGTCTTTTAATGTTCTTCATTGTGTGAGAGCATTAAATATTCGTCTTTTAATTTCTTTCATTGTGTAAGAGCATTAGATGTTTGTCTTTTAATTTCCTTCATTGTGTAAGAGCATTAGATATTCGTCTTTTAATTTTCTTAATTGTGTAAGAGCATTAGATATTTGTCTTTAAATTTTCTTAATTGTGTAAGAGCATTAGATATTTGTCTTTAAATTTTCTTAATTGTGTAAGAGCATTAGATATTCGTCTTTTAATTTCCTTCATTGTGTAAGAGCATTAGATGTTTGTCTTTTAATTTCCTTCATTGTGTAAGAGCATTAGATATTCGTCTTTTAATTTTCTTAATTGTGTAAGAGCATTAGATATTTGTCTTTAAATTTTCTTAATTGTGTAAGAGCATTAGATATTCGTCTTTTAATTTCTTTCATTGTGTAAGAGCATTAGATATACATCTTTTAATTTGCTTCATTGTGTAAGAGCATTAGATGTTTGTCTTTTAATTTCCTTCATTGTGTAAGAGCATTAGATATTCGTCTTTTAATTTTCTTAATTGTGTAAGAGCATTAGATATTTGTCTTTAAATTTTCTTAATTGTGTAAGAGCATTAGATATTCGTCTTTTAATTTCCTTCATTGTGTAAGAGCATTAGATATTCGTCTTTTAATTTCCTTCATTGTGTAAAAACATTAGTTATTCGTCTTTTAATTTGCTTCATTGTGTCACCCTTGTTGGTAATTAATGACCCTAGATTATGGACATTTTCTACCACCTCCAAATTGTCCCCATTAGCATATATTTCTTTCTCCATATTAGCTTTATCTGTATGCATTATATTTGTTTTTGCTAGGTTAAGCTACAGGGTGTTTGTTAAGTCTCACTACACTTGGTATGTAGAATAAATTTGAAAAAAAAAATGTTTTCTTCCGTTGATAACACCATTCTGTTTGGAGTTCAAAGAATGACTCCAGCAGAAGACAGCCAATTGCTGCATATTGCTTCACGATAGTGTGGAGCACATTTTGTGATGACATGTACTTAATTTTTTTCAAATTTATTCCACATGCAAAGTGAGACTTTACAAACACCCGATATAAGGAGGTGGGCTGGTGGAGAATACAACTTGTATTACTAGCCGTTGGATCCATAACTGTAGCCCAACGTATCTACTCCACTGTCCTTTAGCCTGGCTCCTCATCACAAACCTGAACCACTTGGGTGGCCATGACAGGCACAACTCCCTGATTCAGTGGGACTCAATCTCCCACCCAAAGCCAACCCGGGCTTTCATGTCATAACGGACGGCAGGTAGTTAGTTAGTCACTAACTAACACCCTAACTAACACCCCACATTGGTCTGTTGGACTAAAATGTTGATTTCTCGTCTAACTAACTAGGATGTATAAATATTCATGATTGTATTGTGAGTATATGATGCTTGTCTACCATCCCTATTTCTCCTACCCCATACAGACAAAAGCGAGGGTTCCGCGGGGACGCCGCCTCCAGAGTTGCTCATGGTTTTGGAAAGCGAGGCTACTTGCATCCTGGCAGTGAGTCCTCGTTACAGTTTTCTTTGGGCGCTTTGGACAACTCACCCGCTTCACTTGAAGATGTCAGCGATGGGTAGGTTTGAGCTCTTTCACTTGTTCATCATCATCATCATCATCATCATCATCATCATCATCATCATCATCATCATCATCATCATCATCATCATCATCATCATCATCA
This sequence comes from Cepaea nemoralis, assembly GCA_014155875.1. Classification (NCBI taxonomy): domain Eukaryota; kingdom Metazoa; phylum Mollusca; class Gastropoda; order Stylommatophora; family Helicidae; genus Cepaea; species Cepaea nemoralis. The sequence goes on from JACEFZ010022774.1 coordinate 115,405, forward strand.
TCATCATCATCATCATCATCATCATCATCATCATCATTACGTGCCATGCGGAAAATCGTGGACGTAATGGTTTGCCATTTATAACTGATTAAAGACCGACATGGATTTTATCTATTTAATTGAAATATTTGGGTCACTTAAAATATTATGAAAGTTTGGAGAGAATAATGGAGGGGTATATGCCCTGGAAAAGAGGAAGGCCAAAGAGAAGATGGGTGCGGGATGTGCCAGATGATTCCAGATGGGTGTTTCGAACGCAGGTCATCTTGATTATGACCGATAAGTTTTCAGGAAGGTTGTTATGGAAGCGAGGTTCTGCAAAGGACATGCTACTGAATGAATGGGCTCATTTTGCGTATAAGTTAGCTTTCTTTATTACCATTGTCCCTCTCCATCAGGCGAGCCTACTCCGATTTCTGAGGTACTTGTAATTTACGTCCCCAAGTCAAGGAAGAGAAGACAACATTTTAGTCCAACTGACCGGTGCAGGGGCTGACCCCGCTAACTCGGCTTTAGCACACCGGAAGTTTAAGAGCGAGGGCTCTTACCATGTCGCCCACGCGGTCCTCATTGATGTAAATAAATCAAAGGATCTTTCGCACGCTTTGTGCTTTATTGGGAAGATGGTGGCAGCAACGTGATTTATAGGCTAACCGGTGGTCGAGGGGCTAGGGTTAATAACATGCCCGCAGCCTTGACTTTCCAAGACATGTCATAGTACCTGACTATTACACTGGTGGTATGGAAAGCTCAAGTTAGTTTGCATATCCTTTACAGGACATAGCTGTCAACCGCAGTATATTATGGCTGTTCGTGATTCCTGGACAAGTTTATGTTCAGTAGTTTGCCATTGCGTTCTGAACCACCGATACTCATACCGTTGCATGAAAACCAACACCAGGCGGTGTGCTGAGAAATCGCCTACAGCGGTGTTTCGAACGCGGTATGCGGGATTATAAACTGGGTCAGTAACCTCTTCGCCACGGAGGTGGAAGACTAATCCATACGCACAAATTAGTCCAGTGCACTAAAAGTAGCAGCAGCTGTATGAACTAAGCTTCAGTTCAATTATTATTTCATCTGCATTTGGCGTGACAAACAATCAAAGACCACTAGTCGTAAAGAAATTGCTAAAGACGGAATATTCATTTTACCCGCGCCGACACATTCATTTTAATTTAATGGAAAAACCCTCCATCATCATCAAAAATGCAATTTTCCGTGCCCTTATGGAAGAAAACAATTGTGTCACCAAGTCACAGTAATAATAACGAACACAAGATCATTACCCTTCACAAAAAACACACGCGCAAACACGCCCAATTTTGTAAACGTAATATCACAGATTAGTAATCTCGTATTCTGTATAGTGTGAATTGCCTTAGTAAATGGAACAAATGAGGCATGATTTTCCATGTGCAATAATCTAGATTTGCACCGCATTTTCTGTGAGCTCTGTAATGATGTTCTAATAAGGTGCCAGATCACTCGGTGTCGGTAGAAATCGTTAGCAACGGAAATAATTTCTTGCTGCCTTTAAAATCTGGGATTGCGTGCTAAAATCAAGCATGCATTCGGACATCTAACTTGCGGGTGAGGTGTAATGTGGGTCGATGGAGAAGAAGATGAATGATGTTAGGTAATGGAGGAAGGATACGATTTTAAAGGATTAAACGTAATTTGTGTGGAAATGTAGGTGAAAGATCGCGTCTTCTTGTGCAGATAGGAAGAAGAAGACAGCATGAGTGCAGCATTCCAGGCACGTGAGACACAGCCACGCCAGCAGCAACTGAACATTAACAATTTTCTGGCTCGTATTCTGTTGTCTTAGTTTTGATTAGGTGTATTCATGTTGTGACAACATGGGTAATTTGTGGAAAGAGAGAAAGAAGAAGACAGAGAGAGAAAATTCGTGCCCGTCTTATGTCGTCGCGCGGAAGGGAGACAACACGTGGACTCATTCGGGACCTCGGAGATCGCAATTTGTGGAGAAGAATGATCGTTCGCGCCTGCCGGAAAGGCACATGATGATGATGTTGTTTCTTGCGCAGAACGGGAATATAATTTATACAGCACGATGTCTATTCAATTGAAGACTATCAATTGCTCTTCAAAGACTAAAACAAGTGAATAAATTATGGAAAGGGACAGACAGAACTTCAAAAATAAGATTTTTAAGAGCATGCATCTTTCCCATTGCAACATACGCCTGTGAGACCTGGACACTTACTAAACAAACTGAACAGCGCATACATGACTTTCAATATAAATGTTATAGACGAGTTCTAAGAATGTCTTGGGTAAAGAAAAGAACAAATGCGTCAATACTTCAAGAGCTGAATATTGAAGAAGGTTGGCTATTAAAAACGATAAACAAAGAAAATTTAAATATTTTTGTCACTTGAAACGTCACGAAAGTTTGGAGAGAACAATAATGGAGGGGTATATGCCAGGTAAGAGAGGAAGAGGAAGGCCAAAGAGAAAATGGGTGCAGGATGTGGCGGATGACCTCCAGATGGGTGTGTCGGACTCGGGACATCTTGCTTATGATCGAGAGGTTTTCCGGGAGGCTGTCATGAGAGCGAGGTTCTGCAGAGGACATGTTACTGAATGAATATAACATTGATGGGAAAGATCTCAGAATAATTAAAAAAAAATATTTACTGGAACTAAAGAGCAGTAATTAAAATGGAAAATATAGAAGGAAATTATGAACACATAAAGCTGGGAGTAAAGCTGGGATGTTGTTTGTCACCGGATTTCTTCTCCCTCTTTAGCGAAGTAATAATGAGAGAGATCAAAGAAAAGCCAGGAATAATATTCGGAGATTATAATATTAATAATGTACGCCATGCAGATGACACAGTATTGATGGTGGATAATGCAAAAGATCTACAACAATTGTTGGACATAGGAGTAACAGAGAGTGCAAAGAAATGACTCTCTTTGAATATTAAGAAAACAGTAACAATGGTGGTATCAAAGAAACAGGTCACCCAAAAATGTGAAATAGAGATAAAAGGGAAAATTTTCACCACGTGGATAGTTTTAAGTATCTAGGGACATTTATAACATCAGATGGAAGATTCACAACATAAAATAAGAGCAGAATGGGGGAAAGCAACGGCTGCATTTAAGAAAATGAGGAATATCTTGTGCAATAAGTCACTATCATTGAATGTAACAAGGAGAATGCTGAGGTGCTATATAGAACCTGTTTAGCAGTGAATCTTGGAATGTAAATGAACAAATTAGGAAGAGATTGGAAGCAACGAAGATATGGTTCTTAAGACGAATGATGCGAATTCCTTGGACTGCCAAATTAACTAACAACGATTGCCTGAAAGAGGCTAATGAAACTAGAACATTATATACAACAATAAGAAAGAGACAAACAGCTTTTCTGGGGTCATGTGATGAGAAGAGCGGCATTGGAGAACGTCGTGACCTCTGGAAAGATCGAGGGGAAAAGAGGCTGAGGCAGACCACGAGAAATGATACTGGATGAATTGCGACGGTGGCATAGAGGAATATCAACGGCAGAGTTAATACAGAAAACCAAAGACCGAGATCTGTGGAGAGTCATGAACGCCTATGCCAGTCGGATGGCACTTGATAATGATGATGATGTCTATTCCTGCAGTGTGTTTTGTTTTGTGTGTGTTCAGATTGCGAGACCTTTTGTAATATGGTATACTCCATGATGATATCCAAGAAGAGAGGGCGAGATAGAAGGGGTGAACGGAGGAAATGAAAACGATGGAGGAACACAACAGCAAGAATAAAACCAATCATAATAATAATAATAATCATAATAATAATAATAATAATAATAATAATATAATGATGATGATAATACCACTGCTACTACTACTACTACTACTACTACTACTACTATTACTACTACTACTACTTCTACTACTACTACTACTACTACTACTACTACTACTACTACTACTACTACTACTACTACTACTACTACTACTACTACTACTACTACTGCTGCTGCTGCTGCTGTTACTACTACTACTACTACTACTACTACTACTACTACTACTACTACTACTACTACTACTACTACTACTACTACTACTACTACTACTATTACTACTACTACTACTACTATTACTACTACTACTACTACTACTACTACTACTACTACTACTACTACTACTACTACTACTACTACTAAAGAAAAATAATAGAAACAACCGACAGAAGGAAGACAAGCAATAAAGAAAAGTAAAGTAACTAAGACGACAATAAAGAAAGGAAAACAAAAAAGGAGCAAATGATAAAAGAAGATTCAAAATAATGTTTTCCCATAATGAATTTGAATATGCGAGCCTAGTGGGGCCGACACACCTGAAGCTTCCGCGTCTTCAATTGCTAGGCACATTCTCGAAAGCAGCCATGCGATTGCCAGAGACATTGCTGAAACACACAGAATACTCGCTTGTTAAAGTTTGCAGAAGCAATAATGATCAATCAACGCAAGCCAGATTTGTACACACAGAAAGACATGTTAGTCAGCTTAAAATTGCCGTGGTCGACAACTGACATTACTGCGCGAACATGTGTATATGTCAGCTTGAAGGATTTATGTAGTTAGTTTACTTTATGTTGTGTGAATTCTGCAGTATGTACCTGACGAGATGCAGCGAAATATGTCAGACAATAAATCATGCAATCTATTATTTGTGCCTTCGTTATTCAGATAAAAGAAGAGACGGAAGAAAGGAAATAATAAAATGATGGCATACAAAATTATACACGAGCATAATGAAGATTTCGAAGAAAATACGAGTTCTGATAAGTAGAAGCAAATTTGAATAATGATAACAAGAAGTTAATAAGAATTATGATGACACGTAAAAATTACGAATGATGATGACAAGAAATTAATAAGAATTATGATGACAACAAGTTAATAAGAATTATGATGACAAGTAGATTATAAGAATTCTGACTGCAAGCGGATCAAACATGTTTGCTGGCAAACAGCAAGAAATACGAGTATGCGAAAAAGGGGGAAACAAAAGGAAGAAATGAAGAACTATATGAGTGTTTATTTCTATAGACAGTCAGACAGTGTGCATTTATGAATAATAGCCAGTAATCTTTATCGGATACTATAAGGAACGTTCTAACAAGGACTTTGCTATCTTAAAATGCAGTGAAAAGGAATAGAAGAAAAAACGAGAAGTAGATATTAGAGGACACACTGGACAATGTAATCATTTCAGGTTGTAGGTCTATTGCGATTAAAAGTTAGTTGCATATCCTTTACAGGACGTCGCCAACCCCACATTTTATAGCTGTTTGTGACTTCTTGGCAAGTTTTCGTGTGCAAAAAAGTATCCATACATTGTACTTTTAACGTATGTATGTTACTTTTAACTCATATGTGTTAATTTTTAACAAACTTATATTGCTTTTAACATAAATGTATTACTTTTCACGCATGTATGTTACTTTTAACGTATGTATGTTACCTTTAACATATGCATGTTACTTCCATTGTATGTATGCTAATTTATAACTTATGTATGTAACATTTAACATATTATGCTACTTTCCACGCATGTATATTACTTTTTACCGAATGTATGTCTTCGTGCATGCATTTTCGCACGTGAGTTTATCAATGTGTTTGTGTACGGTCCCCCAGGACGCTGATGTCAGTTGATGACTTTGCCGAGCTTCTGGTCAACCATCGAAATCTTGCCAAGGCTTTGTTAAAAAAGTTCGTTGATATTGATGGTGAGTTTGTCAATGTGTGTGTGTGTGTGTGTGTCTGTCTAGTTGTGTCTGAGTGTGTATTTATGTGTGCGTGGTGTGAATATTTTCCCCTTTCGCTCGCTTTGAACAGGAATTTAGTCAACACCGAACTGATTATTACGTGTGAATTAGTTTTCTCTATTGCCAGTGTCCCTCGTCGTAAGGCGACTTCAGAGGTACAAGTAATTTACGGTTCCAAATCAAAGACGAGAAGTCGACATTTTAGTCCCACTGGCCGGTGAAGGGTTTGAACCCATTAAATAAGGGTCGAATGTAATAGGGAGACACCGACATGTTAGTATAATTGATAGGGAGCTACACAGATAATGTCATGAAGGGTGGGTAGGGGGTCCGCTAACAGAGGAAGAGTCTGGTCACCCATGTCCCCAGGCATACATTCCTAGAACATGTGAAGGCCCTATGACACCACAAGCCCATGGCATTAACATACACAACAGATCACAGTGGAAGAGCATGGGTACTTTACCCAGCAGATGGCGATGACGCCTTGATGTTGGTGATGATGATGGCCGTGACTACGTCAACATCCCCAATAAGAATCTCTTTTAATGCACACGGATATCCTCATGATCGCCCCGTCTACTCCAAATATTACACGAGCGGAAGCGCAGCACAGTGCACCAACTCCTAGGATCCACACAGAAACACACATACACACAAGGCACTCTTTTTCTGGGCAGCGTTTCTCATTTAGAACCGGCTCTGTGGTGAAGACGTTAGAACACAATTCGGAATCGAAACACAACTGCGGGTGATTTGCTCTGGTTTTCATAAAATATTATGAATGCCGGTTGTTCAGAAAGCTATGGCAAATGCATCATCAAGTGACTTGCCAGCTAGGCGTTAATGTTTCTCCACAGATTTCGGTCTTTGATGTTCTGGGTCATTGGCAAACTACTGAACGTGATCTTGCCAAGAAATCACAAACAGTCCAAAGAAAACTGCTTGAAGTGAAGAATATGCAGCTAACCTTTGTTTCCTACGTTATAACTTTTACCAAGGAGAATACCCATTCGGCCTACTCTTTTGGATTGCCATCTGTCGAGGAATTTTTAACATTCCTACAGTGCACACGGCCCTCCAAATCTTTTACCCTTGTCAGAAAAAGCTAGACACCCGGTCCACGCAAAACTGGGTCAGGGGTTGTATAGCATCCTCTTTATTATTGTGAAAATTGTAGCAGTTAACACTTAGAAACGACCCTCGTCTTCTTAAGCCATATGTGGACGTCGAAATCTATGACCTATTCTCCCCCCTCCTCCTTCAATACCCCTCAATAACAAGTCAATTAGATCATTGAAGATTCTTAGAGTTGGTGTGTCAAAGCTTTGCCGCGACCTTCAACCTATGTTCTCCACGGCGGAAAAATTTACAATCGATCAATCGACCCATTTAAGAGGGCGCTGAACAGAAACATAAGACTTTACTCTCCGAAAAAAAAAGTAATCCAGTTACCAACAGCTAAGGATGTCACTGAAGAAAGTCAATCCACAGCCGGATGCCTTTCTCTAGAGGACGTTCACTGGCTTGCGAGGAAAACATGCGACCTGTTCATACATAAAATGGATACATGTCAATGTCGATGATCTTACAGGGCGATGAACTAATACCGATGGTAATATAATTCGAAAACACTTCGGTATGTTTGACTCCTGCGAAAAAAAAAAGAGATAACAAATACAGACACAGTGTACATACTTTACAACGAACTCATTCCCGGTTAATGGAAAGAACAGCGGGGAAAGTAACAATAATAATAATTATACTAATAATACTCAATTGACGTAAAGTAAACATGCCAAGATAAGCTAAACCACAGCACAACAAATCTGGCGTTTCGATTTTCGTGATTTTTTTTTCAGGAACAACACAAGCAGATGTGAATGAAAAAAAAAACAAAAACAAAAGACAAAAAACAACAACAACAAAAAACGACAATATGAGATTGGAAATTACCAAGAGAAGCTTAAACAAAAATATATGAATAGCGAATGTTTTTATAGATATATGTTAAATAAGCTTAAGGAACACGAGTTAACAAAAATACAAAACAAAACACAAACAGACACAGACAAGCACACGCACGCGCGCGCGCACACAACAACAACAACAACAACAACAACAACAACAACAACAACAACAACCACCAAACACTTGTACACACACACAAACAACCAGTTTCACTATTGGTCGCTTCAATATACGATAATTTCATAAAATAACTACATTACTTATATGCACAGATATTGAACAAGCTGAACAGCGCAAAAAATGCCTTTGAATTGAAATGTAATAGACGGGTTCAAAGAATATCTTGGGTACAGAAAAGAACAAATGCACCCATACTCCAATAGCTGAATATTGACGAAGGTTGGCTATTAAAGATGATAAAACAAAGAAAATTGAAATGGTTTGGCCACTTAAAACGCCATGAAAGTTTTGGCGAGAACAATAATGAAGGGGTATATGCCTGAGAAAAGAGGACGAGGAAGGCCAAAGAGAAGATGGGTGCAGGATGTGGCGGATGATCTCCAGATGGGTGTATCGGACGCGGGACATCTTGCTTATGATCGAGAAGCTTTCCGGATGGTTGTTAAGGGAGCGAGGTTCTGCAAAGGGCATGCTACAGAATGAATGAACTTACATGCTACTGCTGTCCCAATTATACGACATGTATTGCAACATACTTAACTGTAAAGAACATGTCCAGAAATTCTGTTACAACGAGGAACGAGGAATGGCTACTGTCTATCAAACGGAAATAGCACAATATTCAAGTTCATTACGTAACGTCTCCAGATATTTTCACGATTTTCAACCGTTCAACAGCCAGACTACCAAGTGAGATGTAACTACGCTGGGCAGAGCGATGAGAAGCACTTTTCTCCCGGTTTTCAAAGACAACATTCCTTGTTCTTCCTTGAAACTTTATCATCAAATTCCTTGCCTGCCGGTGTGGGCAATCATGCTTCTCCACAAATTGCGATCTCCGACGGCATGGATCAATTCGTATGCTGCCTCACTTCCGTACCATGACACAAGACAGCCAAACATGTTCTCTCGCTGTCTTCCTCTATCTCTCTGTCTACAAATCTTTCCTGTTGTCACATGTTCCAGTTTTTGCCTCCCCATATTGTGGCCTCTAAAATATGATGACTGGAAAGTTTGAAACGTATGACAAGTGTCTATGATGTGACAGAGCCATCCCACGTTGTTGGACTGAGTTCACGAACGTATAGGTGGTAAGTCGTTTCCTCACTTAGCGAGACGACGAACTCATGCGTCGAACCGGCGTCTCAGCAGAGCTCTTTATAAACCACACTAACGTGGTCCGCATGCAACTGTCGGATGTATAGACAATGGCTCAACCTCAAAGAGATAAATGATACTAAGTTTCTCTTTCCCAATGTGATCCTGCCCGTTATAATTAATTTAGCTGTTAGTGGCTCAATGATTTGAGACCATTAAATAGAGTTTCGGAGAACCAAGGAATACCTGCAGGAAATCAATGAAGTTTTTACTGAGTATCCCAAATGTCCTTAGGGTGGTTACTTGCCTCTTCCCTACCAACTAAATAATTATTAATCTAGCGTTGTTTACTGAAAACAATTTTACTACGACAAGAGAACTCTTAAAAGAGACAATGACCCTTATTTTCAAATTTATTACACTTAACTAGTGTTATTGAACAATAATGTCATCAACATACATAGTCATTGCATTTACAAAATAAGATCATATACATGTTCATCTCTCTCTCTCTCTCTCTCTCTCTCTCTCTCTCTCTCTCTCTCTCTCTCTCTATATATATATATATATATATATATATATATATATATATATATATATATATATATATATATATATATATATATATATATATATATCTTGTGTGTGACCACTATCAGATCCATCACCATCAGTATTGAATCAGTCTTTCACAAGAGTTATTGTGCCTCTTCTTCTGGCCTATGTATACTCTGAGGAGAAAAAAAACTGTATCCCTTCGGATTGGTCAAACTTCAAGTTCTTGGACCTCACGGCAATATATGTGTAGATTATTAAGAGTCCTTTTGTTCCAGGAGTAGGATTAGTGGCTCGCTGATTTCTCTACCTCTGTAAATATACTAAGGTCTCAATGATACCTGTCCTATTTTGGTGGAGAAAATCTGCAGGAAGTTGCTTGTGACTAGTATTTGGTCTCACTCTACCAGCTGCCTCACTCAGTAAAGCTGTTACATTCAAAAAGTGCTGCATTCAACCTAGTCAGGTCTGGATCTAGCGGTACTTAGATACTATCTGAAATGTCAGCAATCAATATACACACATCCTCAATGTGACATTAGAAATTAAATGCTGTACATTTCAACAACAACCAACAAAGAAATTACATGAAGAATTGTGATCCTAGGAAAATAAACAGTGGAGGGTAAAGATTCTTGGTGCTCTAAAATAGTTATCCGCAACATAATTGTTTGCTCTCCATCCAATATTCCATTATAAGGTGTTCAAGGTTTAGACTAGCAGACGTGAAGTTTCATCTTCACCTACGCCTGTCCTCAGAGTCTACCGGTTGACTGATACCTTGATTGATTCGGAATTGACATCTTCTTCTGCTTCTTCGTCTTCTTCTTCTTCTTCTTCTTCTTCTTCTTCTTCTTCTTCTTCTTCTTCTTCTTCTTCTTCTTCTTCTTCTTCTTCTTCTTCTTCTTCTTCTTCTTCTTCTTCTTCTTCTTCTTCTTCTTCTTCTTCTTCTTCTTTCGTTCGCTTGAAATATGTCTATAACTGCAATGTTGTCTCTTGCATGAATCTAACAGTCTTTTTTAGTTCACTCAGCGGTCCATAGAGTTTATCTTCCACTGTTGTCTCTCTAGGCCAGAAGGTTCGCCTGGATATGTTGTAGTTTGGGCAGTCCTGGAGTATGTGCTCTGCTGTCCGCGACTCCAAACCACATGTGCACATGGCTGAGTCACCAATCTTGAATTTTGTATACAAGTGGTTGCGTAATCTATTGTGTCCTGTTCTGAGGCTCAGAATAATGACCTGTTCTGGTCTATCCATAACGTGGTAGTCGTCTTGAGTAGGGTTTGGTGGCCTTCTGACTGATTTGATCATTTTTTTCTTTTGGTGGAATGTAATGGGCACATCAGGCTGTTCTTCTTTGGCTCCTTCCTTAGCCAATAGATCAGCTTTGTCGTTTCCGGGGACTCCACAGTGGGATGGTATCCACTGTATGGTGGGCTTATGCTGACTGCTAAGTTCAGAAAGTAGTGTCCTTAGAACTGGTAATTTCCCAGACAGGAGTGCCTCTATTACTGATTTTGCATCTGTCAATATCACCACAGGTTGTCTACCATGGCTGGTATTTTGTAATTTCTCTATTGCTATCTTGATTGCCTCAATTTCAGCATCATAGTTATGGCAGTACTTTCCTGTTGGAACTCTGGCCGTGTCCCTCGTATTATTTGGGTAATCTATATACACTCCCGCTCCTCCATTTCGAACAGCATTTTGCGCTGACCCATCTGTGTAGACTCGGATCCAGAGATCCTGTGGGTATTCGTCATCAAGGAAGCTGAGAGTGGCTGTTCTGCGCTGTACACTGTTCTGTTCTTCCTTGTCAAATATTCCTCTCACTTTTGTCTGGATTTGTAGCGATAGTCTATGTTCATCTTTCCATGGAGTTCGCTCTGGAATAGTTGTCAGTGGGATACCACTGTGGGAAGATCGGTGGTTTCTCTGCAGAGTCGTTTGGCCTGGTGGATAAAACTACTTCTTTTCAACCGCCCCATAGATAAGTTTTCAAATCGGTTCTTCATAGGGTGGCCTGGCAAGCTGAGGAACTTGTCTGCTTGTATTAGTGTTTTTGTATCTCTGCGTTCTCTCAGTGCTTGTGTCTTTCCCATTTTCTCCATTGCTACTATAGGGGTTGATCTCATCCCTATCTGTGATGACTCTAATAGCTTGATTTTGCACCGTGTCCAGCTCTTGTAGTGTGGTTTTGATGCTGAACACCACGCAGTTGACCCGTATTCCAGGTGTAGTCGTATGCTCTGTTGCTAAACTTTGCTAAGTATTTTCCCATTGGCTCCCCATGTGGTTCCACTTAGCTTTCTCAGGATGGCTATTTTCCTTCTGGCTTTTGCTGCAGCTTTTTTGATGTGTTTTCTCCATGTTAGCCTGTCATCAAATGTTACACCAAGGTATGATGGTTCTTTATCTTCTCTTAGGGGCGTTCCATTTATCTGGATGATCCCTGCCTTTTGTTTCGGAGAGAGGGTAAATAGAGTGGTGCTACACTTGTCAGTGTTTATGCTGACACACCATCTATCCGTCCATGCATTAAATGGATCTACAGCTCTCTGTAGAATTATGGTGGTCACTGATGCATGTTCATTTGTGTTCCAGAAAACCAGGTCATCAGTGTACATTACCGCTTTAATTCCATCGGGTAGATTAGCCAAAAGATCATTGATGAAGATTAGAAAAAGTGTGGGGGACAAGACTCCACCCTGCGGAACACCGTGACGCAGTAGTACTTTCTTGCTCTTGAGACCGTCTATCTGTACTCGGGCTCTTCTGTTGTGCAAGTATGCTTTCACCCATTTGTACATTCTTCCCTTGACTTTAAAGTTTCTCAGTTTCCTCATCAGACCTTCTTTCCAGATTTTGTCAAAGGGCTTCTTCAGATCTATCCATGCCGCAAGTACCAGCTTCTTCTCTTGGAATGTATCCTCAACTTCTTGAGAGAGATAGGTTGTCTGATCTCCAGTAGAGTAGCACAGCCTAAAGCCAGCCTGTTGTGGCACAAGGATGTTTTCACTTTCAATGTACAACTGTAGGCTGTGATTGATGATGCCTTCCAGTGTTTTACAGAGACAGCTGGTGAGGCTAAATGGTCTGTAGCTGGAGGCAATGGAACTATCTTTCCCAGATTTTAGGAAGGGTATCATGATTGCTTCTCTCTAGGCTTGTGGAACAAGTTCCAGGTGTTATTGAAGATCTGTAACAGCTTTGCTTTGGCCTCTGTTCCTAGATTTCTGATAATTTAATTGGAGATATCATCAGCTCCTGGTGACTTTCTCATTTTCAGTTTTGATATTGCTAGCTCCAGTTCACTGATTGTGATAGGTGCCTCCATAACCTCATGTACTATTTTCTTCTGTCCTTATGTTGCGATTTCTCTCGAATCTCTTGTTGTTTCTCTGGACTAATTTCGATATTGTTATCTTGTGCGAATGAGTCCGCAAAATTGTCAGCTGCTTGCTTTCCTGTTAAGGTGTTTCCGTCTTTATGTAATGCAATTTTTTAGTTTCTCCCTGAACTCTCGTCGTTAAGCTGTTTTATTAACTTCCACAACTTCCTTGCGCCTCTGTGAATGTTCAGTGACTCTGTTTTCTCCTGCTAGCTTTTCCGTCTAACCTGCAGCTGGGCCCTTTGAAATTTGGCTTTTGCGTGCTGGTATTTATTGTGGTGCTCTTGGCAGGGGTTGGCTTCTGCTTGCCTTCTACACCTTCCACATTATTATGCAACTGTTCGAGTTCACTACTCCAGTAGGCGTTATACTGTTTTCATTATCATTGTCATTTCAATGTAATGCAATTTTTTAGTTTCTCCCTGAACTCTCGTCGTTAAGCTGTTTTATTAACTTCCACAAAAATTTATTCCATGCTCAGTCTTCGTAGACTTAGATGGATAGGACATCTTAGGAGGATGGATGATGGTAGAATACCAAAGGATATCTTTTTTGGTGAATTACAGATGGGTAAGAGATCTCAGGGTCGGCCTCTACTACGATACAAAGATGTGTGTAAGCGGGACATGATTGATACAGGCATTGATAATGCACATTGGGAGCAAGTCGCCGCTGAACGTGTTGCATGGAGGGCAAATATCAGAAATGGAATAAAGTCAAAGGAGAAAATTATTGCAGAAAGGTCACACACCAAGCGTTTGAGACGTAAGATGGTGCATGATGGTGGAAATGACCACGTGTTCACATGCACCCACTGTGAACGGACATTTACAGCGCAAATTGGCCTTATCAGTCACACTCGCTACCGCCATAGGTAAAAGTTATTATGCCTTTTTAAAGCACAAACTATCGTCTGTCAAGACGGCAAGGTGCCAATGGATGTCATTTCAATCATCATCATTATCACTATTATATTATTATATCATTATCGTCATCATTGACTATTATCACCTTCATTACAGTCATCACCATCATCATTGTATTACATTCATCAGGACACTAGACCATATATGGTATCAGGAGTGACATGAAATACTAAGTGGGATTTTGCTTAAGATACAAAACCAGATGATTGTAGGACGCGTGATGTATGTGGTTGTGTTGTGCTTAGGGCACAAAACCAGATGATGGTACCATGAATGATATTTAATATAAAGTGTTGTCATGCGCGTTGGAGTGCACTAAATGATTAATTGGTGTTTGGGTTATGCCAAACATGTTTTCTTGTGATAGACAGGACATTATACATCAAAATTGCCTTCTATCATGCGATTGACTGTTAGCTTCAACTCCTTTTCAGCATTTTACTTCCTTCACTCATTCTCATACATAAGATTCATATGTGCATGGATGATAATTTCACTCTTCCATCAGAAATCATTCATACTTGCATGTAAGATAAGTAATTATACTTATGTGATTTCCCAATGATAACTTTAAATGTTAACACCATTGACATCACAATGAAATTTCAGTCATTCCGCAATCACAATCATATCTGTATAGATGACAATTAAGCATATGTATGTGCTTTACTGATCATAAATTCACATATTCAACAACCGTGATAGTGCAATGGAAGCTTAACCATTTTCATCCTTCATCAAAAATTATAATATTTCCTGAATGATAATTAAGCATAGTGATGTGTTTTACCTATGGTAAATTCACAGATTCAACAAAATGACAGTACAATGGAATCTTAATAATTTTCATCCTTCATCAGAAATTATAATATTTCCTGGATGATATTTAAGCATAGTGATGTGCTTTTACAAATGATACAGTCACATCTGTTTTCCAATAATAAAATCACACATAAACCACTCCAGACATGCTCTCATCAATGACATAGACTGATGTGATCAATATGCATACTTAGATTCACAAAGGATGATTCGTCATTTGTAGCAATAATGAACTTACACATGGATCCCCACATGCTCTCATAGATTTATGTGATATACTGCTCTACATTCATTCATCATGATCATAACCACACTTGCATGGCGGTTGATGAAGTATTACTATGTCGCACAAATATTAATTCCCCATGTTTTAACAACAATGAAATTACATTTGCCTCCCATGTGGTTGCTTTAACCTATCTCACAAATTATGATAACTATAGGAATCTATTTGATTCCCACGTGCTTCATGGAATAAAAAAACTCCTTGTCTTCATGTGCTATGTAACAAAAATCTACTTGACTTATTACACATTACACTAATTTGTCTTACTAGTGTTGGCACATGTAACATAGTTTCTTCTTACCACTGCACTAGGATTCTCCTTCTAAATCTTAAGTTACTCACCAACTCTAAATCACTGATGATAGAGATTACTACTTAAGAATACTAGAAGAAAGAGAAACTCACTGGGTTTGTCCTAATGTACAGTTTATCTATGACTATGATAACTGAATATAATATTAATTTCTTAAGGATTAATCACGTGGTTTACAACACACTGACTTACCAACTCTTCTCGGGAAATAGGCTCACAAACTAGCTAATTATAAACTAATCTAAAACATCATCGTTTTACCTTCATTCTAATGAAATGCTCCACAACACATGTTCCCCCACAAGATGTCAGGTCCTCAATTTGGTCGAGTTTCCAAATAAATTGGCTGCTGTTCTTCTGGTCCTTCTATTCTCTCTAGACTTTCATTTTCTAATGGTCGTAGCGAGTTGAGAAGCTACAATTTTCCGCAGGCACAGTCGGCCTTTCTTCTGGTGGCAATGAGTTGTGGGTTGTACACTGAGGCCATGGAACCGGTTGTTGCTGCTTTTATCTCAGCTTTTTCCGTTCCAAGTTTTGGCTTTCCCGTGGACCATGAGTCTGTCCTTGTAAATTTTAGGAACAAACCAGCATTGTTGCGGTGTGCACCTTTAATTGTTGTACGGAGAATAATTATAGCACTTTTCGGTTTGTGAAAAATATATCACAGTAACTCTTGAACGCATTCCTAATGTATCGTGAAATAATTGTCTGTCTTGGTGGGTGAACTGTCTGCCTTGGTGAAGGAGTTGTCTGTATTATGGCAGGAATTGTGTGTTTTGGTGCATGAATTATCTGTCTTATGGCAGAATTTGTGTGTCTTGGTGCTGGAATAGTCTATCTTGTCGCAGGAAACGTCTGTTTTGGTGCAGGAATTGTCTTTCGCTTTGAGGTTTTGTAAAAATGTTCTAGTTTAAAACAATTAAATAAAATAAATAAATAAATAAATAAATAAATAAATAAATAAATACATAAATAAATAATATTATACTGTATTATCAATGCAGGGCACTACAAGTGGTAGCACGTTTATGAACTACACTTGGGTTCAAAGTGAGCCAATGCAAAACAAACAAAAAATGTCCACAAACAAAACTAGATGTGAAGACATTCACAATAAAAATCAAAGAAATTGAAAAGTCGTTGAATATATCGGCGCACTAACCAACACCAATGGAAATCTTCAAATGAAGTTAGATATAGACTGATCAAAATAAGGCAGGAACTAAGCACCGCCAGCAGCGTATGACACAACACGGCAAACAGATTAAAGTAGACGGATTTAGAACACACATTTTGTCTGTGGCTATGTATAGATGTGGGCCGGGGACCATATCGCAATCTCAAAAGAAGAAAATTAAATCGGGATTTTTGAGCTTAAAATGACAGAAACATTCTTAGGATGTTGGATGAAGTTGGATGAAGTTGGATGAAGTTGGATAAAGTTGGATGAAGTTGGATGAAGTTGGATGAAGAATGACTTGCGCGATGAACTGGATTAAAGTGAGGAAGAGTTGCGCAATTCGTCGAGTATATCGTCACAACGGGAGAATTTGAAAGAAAGAGAGGCTGGGGGGGGGGGGGGTAGGGGGGGGGGGAGACCAAGAGCGATGATACTGACTGGACCGTCTGACCTCATGTCGTAGAGGAACCAAGACACAGAGGGATGTGGGAAGACATGATCACCAACGCCACTCGGCATTGACTGTAAGAAGAAAGGCAACTGGAGAAGGATCCATAAACTTTTCGGCGGGCTATGATAACAGCGACAAACTGCTACATATTGATGTTGGAAGTACGCAAGATCAAGTAATGAATAAGGTGAGGCTAATTATTCATACGAGCCAGGAATAAACAGTTAAAAAAAAAAAAAATTATTTGTATATCCTTTACAGAACGTTTGTAAACAACACCGGCACACATACCAATTCGTAAAAAAAATCCTGCTCTACGAGGTCCGCTGCCAAATCGCGCGAAGCTGTGTTTCGAACGCGGGTATGCGGGATTAAGAATAGCGTCCGTAACCTCTTCGCCACGGAGACCGACAATAGACACTATATATGAAAGGCCTACCTGGGACACAAAGGGTTACAATAATGATATCTACCTGTGAGTAGTCGGCATTGTGGCGAGGGAAAAGGTTAAAAGAATGATATCTACCCGTGAGTAGCAGGCATTGTGGCGAAGGCAATTTTTAAAAGTATGATATCTACCTTTGAGAAGCCGGCATTGTGGCGAAAGCAAGGGTTAAAAGTATATCTACCTGAGAGTAACCGGCATTGTGGCGAAAGCAAGGGTTAAAAGTATGATATCTACCTGAGAGTAACCGGCATTGTGGCGAAAGCAAGGGTTAAAAGTATGATATCTACATGAGAGTAACAGGCATTGTGGCGAAAGCAAGGATTAAAAGTATGATATCTACCTGAGAATAACCGACATTGTGGCGAAAACAAATTTTAAAAGAATGATATCTACCTTTGAGAAGCCGGCATTGTGGCGAAGGCAATTTTTAAAAGTATGATATCTACCTTTGAGAAGCCGGCATTGTGGCGAAAGCAAGGGTTAAAAGTATATCTACCTGAGAGTAACCGGCATTGTGGCGAAAGCAAGGGTTAAAAGTATGATATCTACCATGAGAAGCCGGCATTGTGGCGAAGGCAATTTTTAAAAGTATGATATCTACCTTTGAGAAGCCGGCATTGTGGCGAAAGCAAGGGTTAAAAGTATATCTACCTGAGCTACCTGAGAGTAACCGGCATTGTGGCGAAAGCAAGGGTTAAAAGTATGATATCTACCTGAGAGTAACCGGCATTGTGGCGAAAGCAAGGGTTAAAAGTATGATATCTACATGAGAGTAACAGGCATTGTGGCGAAAGCAAGGGTTAAAAGTATGATATCTACCTGAGAATAACCGACATTGTGGCGAAAACAAATTTTAAAAGTATGATATCTACCTTTGAGAAGCCGGCATTGTGGCGAAGACAATTTTTAAAAGTATGATATCTACCTTTGAGAAGCCGGCATTTTGGCGAAAGCAAGAGTTAAAAGTATATCTACCTGAGAGTAACCGGCATTGTGGCGAAAGCAAGGATTAAAGCTATGATATCTACCTGAGAGTAACCGGCACTGTGGCGAAAGCAAGGGTTAAAAGTATGATATCTACATGAGAGTAATAGGCATTGTGGCGAAAGCAAGGGTTAAAAGTATGAAATCTATCTGAGAGTAACCGACATTGTGGCGAAGGCAATTTTTAAAAGTATGATATCTACCTGTGAGTAGCCGGCATTGTGGCGAAGGCAAAGGTTGAAAGTATGATATCTGCTTGTGAGTAGCCGGCATTGTGGCGAAGGCAAAGGTTAAAAATATATCATCTACCTCTGAGTAGGTAGCGATGTCCCAAAGGCAAGGATTAAAAGTATGATACCTAGCTGTGAGTAGCCGGCATTGTGGCGAATGCAGGGGTTAAAATTACGATATCTACCCGTGAGTAGCCGGCGCTGTAGTGAAGAGGGTAAGAACACAATTCGCAATACCGCATACCGCGTTCGAAACACAGCGGCGGGCGATGTGGAAGTACACTACTGTGCGCGAATGTTCATACAATGGTATGAGTGCCGGTCGTTCAGAAAGGAAAGACAATCTACTGAACATAAACTTGCCAAGAAATCACAAACAGCCCAAATATGCTGGGTGTGACAGTGACGTCCTGTGAACTAGCTAACCTGTAGGCAGAAAGAGTCAATGTCTGGCGGATTAAGCCTATGAAATCCGTGTGAGCATATTTATGCCAGGTTGATTCTCAAGTCGTAAGCCCCAACAACGGAAGTCGGAAGTTACCTGGCTTACAGATGCACCTTGACCTAGTTAGGAAGATGAGAATGTGATCAATACAGACATATTTCATGCAATATTTTTTATAACAATTTTAACGATCCAACATGTTTATTCAAGATTTTAAAAGACGAATCTAGACATTGTATATCACAAACGTCAGATAATTAATTCAAGGATGTAATGAGTTTTTGTGTTAATTAGTTCTCCTCGTGTTGTGATTGAGCCATGCTTCCTGTTCTCTTCTTCGTATGCGATCAACGTTTGCTATGAGTCTACTCCTGCATTCGTCATAAACACGATGGTTCGTCTGAGATCTCCGTCTTCCCCCAGAGTTTGTCTAAAAGATTCGCTTGAGGTCTTCATCTTTCCCCAGATTTTGTCTGAAAGGTTCGCTTGAGGTCTTTACCTTCCCCCATAGCTTCTCTCAAAGGTTCACTTGAGGTCGTCATCGGTCCCCCAGACGTTTCCTCACAGGTTCACATGAGGTCTTCACCTTCCACTTGAGTTTGTCGCAATGTTTCGCTTTAGGTCTTCATCTTCCCCTACAGTTTCTCTCAAAGGTTCACTTGAGGTCTTCACCTTTCCCTAGAGTTTCTCTCAAAGGTTCACTTGAGGTCTTCATCTCTCCCACCCCCCTCCCTCTTCTAGAGTTTCTCTCAAAGGTTCATTTTAGGTCTTTACCAGTTCCCCAGAGTTTCTCACAAAGGTTAACTTGAGGTCTTCACTGGTCCCACCGAGTTCTTCTCGAAGAGCAGCTCTTGTCAAATTTACTCACTCAATTCGGCAATGTCAGGGCACCCCCCCCCCTCCCTCTCTCGTCCTCTCCTGTGTCTCCGCGTCTTCAGCTTTCCCCTTGTCAGGAAGCACTCCAGCTTTCCCCTTGTCAGGAAGCACTCCAGCTTTCCCCTTGTCAGGAAGCACTCCAGCTTTCCCCTTGTCAGGAAGCACTCCAGCTTTCCCTTGTCAGGAAGCACTCCAGCTTTCCCCTTGTCAGGAAGCACTCCAGCTTTCCCCTTGTCAGGAAGCACTCCAGCTTTCCCCTTGTCAGGAAGCACTCCAGCTTTCCCCTTGTCAGGAAGCACTCCAGCTTTCCCCTTGTCAGGAAGCACTCCAGCTTTCCCCTTGTCAGGAAGCACTCCAGCTTTCCCCTTGTCAGGAAGCACTCCAGCTTTCCCCTTGTCAGGAAGCACTCCAGCTTTCCCCTTGTCAGGAAGCACTCCAGCTTTCCCCTTGTCAGGAAGCACTCCAGCTTTCCCCTTGTCAGGAAGCACTCCAGCTTTCCCCTTGTCAGGAAGCACTCCAGCTTTCCCCTTGTCAGGAAGCACTCCAGCTTTCCCCTTGTCAGGAAGCACTCCAGCTTTCCCTTGTCAGGAAGCACTCCAGCTTTCCCCTTGTCAGGAAGCACTCCAGCTTTCCCCTTGTCAGGAAGCACTCCAGCTTTCCCCTTGTCAGGAAGCACTCCAGCTTTCCCCTTGTCAGGAAGCACTCCAGCTTTCCCCTTGTCAGGAAGCACTCCAGCTTTCCCCTTGTCAGGAAGCACTCCAGCTTTCCCCTTGTCAGGAAGCACTCCAGCTTTCCCCTTGTCAGGAAGCACTCCAGCTTTCCCCTTGTCAGGAAGCACTCCAGCTTTCCCCTTGTCAGGAAGCACTCCAGCTTTCCCCTTGTCAGGAAGCACTCCAGCTTTCCCCTTGTCAGGAAGCACTCCAGCTTTCCCCTTGTCAGGAAGCACTCCAGCTTTCCCCTTGTCAGGAAGCACTCCAGCTTTCCCCTTGTCAGGAAGCACTCCAGCTTTCCCCTTGTCAGGAAGCACTCCAGCTTTCCCCTTGTCAGGAAGCACTCCAGCTTTCCCCTTGTCAGGAAGCACTCCAGCTTTCCCCTTGTCAGGAAGCACTCCAGCTTTCCCCTTGTCAGGAAGCACTCCAGCTTTCCCCTTGTCAGGAAGCACTCCAGCTTTCCCCTTGTCAGGAAGCACTCCAGCTTTCCCCTTGTCAGGAAGCACTCCAGCTTTCCCCTTGTCAGGAAGCACTCCAGCTTTCCCCTTGTCAGGAAGCACTCCAGCTTTCCCCTTGTCAGGAAGCACTCCAGCTTTCCCCTTGTCAGGAAGCACTCCAGCTTTCCCTTGTCAGGAAGCACTCCAGCTTTCCCCTTGTCAGGAAGCACTCCAGCTTTCCCCTTGTCAGGAAGCACTCCAGCTTTCCCCTTGTCAGGAAGCACTCCAGCTTTCCCCTTGTCAGGAAGCACTCCAGCTTTCCCCTTGTCAGGAAGCACTCCAGCTTTCCCCTTGTCAGGAAGCACTCCAGCTTTCCCCTTGTCAGGAAGCACTCCAGCTTTCCCCTTGTCAGGAAGCACTCCAGCTTTCCCCTTGTCAGGAAGCACTCCAGCTTTCCCCTTGTCAGGAAGCACTCCAGCTTTCCCCTTGTCAGGAAGCACTCCAGCTTTCCCCTTGTCAGGAAGCACTCCAGCTTTCCCCTTGTCAGGAAGCACTCCAGCTTTCCCCTTGTCAGGAAGCACTCCAGCTTTCCCCTTGTCAGGAAGCACTCCAGCTTTCCCCTTGTCAGGAAGCACTCCAGCTTTCCCCTTGTCAGGAAGCACTCCAGCTTTCCCCTTGTCAGGAAGCACTCCAGCTTTCCCCTTGTCAGGAAGCACTCCAGCTTTCCCCTTGTCAGGAAGCACTCCAGCTTTCCCCTTGTCAGGAAGCACTCCAGCTTTCCCCTTGTCAGGAAGCACTCCAGCTTTCCCCTTGTCAGGAAGCACTCCAGCTTTCCCCTTGTCAGGAAGCACTCCAGCTTTCCCCTTGTCAGGAAGCACTCCAGCTTTCCCCTTGTCAGGAAGCACTCCAGCTTTCCCCTTGTCAGGAAGCACTCCAGCTTTCCCCTTGTCAGGAAGCACTCCAGCTTTCCCCTTGTCAGGAAGCACTCCAGCTTTCCCCTTGTCAGGAAGCACTCCAGCTTTCCCCTTGTCAGGAAGCACTCCAGCTTTCCCCTTGTCAGGAAGCACTCCAGCTTTCCCCTTGTCAGGAAGCACTCCAGCTTTCCCCTTGTCAGGAAGCACTCCAGCTTTCCCCTTGTCAGGAAGCACTTCAGCTTTCCCCTTGTCAGGAAGCACTCCAGCTTTCCTCTTCTCATGAGATGTCCAATGAATGTGGACTGTCTTCTTCTGAGAAGAGTAGCCAGTTCCCAGTGTGGGTTAACATCTTGTAAGGAATCTTCATTACTGTTTCTATCTGTCCACGTGCTTTCACCGTTCTTCTATAAAACCAGATCTGTGCAACTTCCACATACATCCTGACTTCAATACGTTTCAAGGCGGATTAAAAGAATCCTGAATTTTCTTGTTAACTGACTATTTAACAATTAACTGATTCAGTGCAAAACTAAAAGTTGGTTTGGACCAAACATGGTGCGCAATCAAACGAACATGTTTAATAATGTAAATTTCCATTCACTGAGCATTGAAATTGCGAAGGATACAAGGAAACAGAGCAAGTAACACGATGATCTATTATGGCGATGTGTCGTCCTTATGTCTAAATGGAAAATAACAAAAGGCGATTTATTATCATTCGTCACTTACTCAGTTAATGAATATGATTCGGCAAACTATCCCCTACAGGACGATGTCAGTCTGTGAGTTACGTTGAAGTGAATTAACAACCGACATCACAGCACTCGGGGCATTCCCGTACTTGCTCCGTCCTCATATGCAACAGTCAGTGAAGAGTCCCAATACTAATGACAACAGTAGCATTCTGAATATACTTGGCCTTTCCTCAGAGGTTTGAGTGTCGGCCAGATCCTCTGGTCACTCACTGCAGCATAATTCTCTCAAAGACGTAAAAATATATTAACCGACGCGATAATTCAGCAAAGGATCTCTTACATGACAATAAAAGTATATTTAACGACGTAGAATTCTACAAAAGGTTAAAGGCAGGGGTTAGATGATGAAAATATATTTAACGACGCAAAATTCTTCAAACTACCATCGAGTGGCTATTTTAGTGACCTTCCCATCATTCAGACAGACCAGGGCAGCAGATGCCAGGGCGTCCTCCAGATCTTCTCCCTGTCTATTGGTGGTGCAATTCCCCCATTGACTTCCTCTGGCATTGAAGTCCCCACAGTAGATGATATGCCTTTCATCCATATCGAACAAACTCTGCCATTGTTGCACGTTGACCTTCCCATTTCGCGCATAAACGTTCACGATTACAAGCTGCACTGGCGTCATTATTCTTAATGCCTGCACTTGCAGGGCATCACTGTTCCAGGCGGACATATCGATCTCAGACACCAGTATGTTGGCGCGGACCAGAATGGTCTGTCCGATGTGCCGCCTGTTAAAGAAGCCCTGAAACCCCGAAACCCCGCGACATTGACTGTTCCGTCGCCGAGCTGTGTTTCTTGTAAGACTACAATATCGTTTCCGTAGAGTAGTTTTTCGAGAATGGGTCGGCGTTGACTAAATGATGCACAGTTCCAGTACAGTACTCGAATGTGTCCGATGCCAAATCTGTCACACTTTAACAGCTTCCTGGGTGCGCCTGCCCTCTTACCACGCTGTGTCATTGCTGTTCGTCTGGTCGTCATGTTAGGCCTAACTATCGCCACCGGGCGCCGATGATACGCCGAAGGGAGTCCGGGCGCGCGTGCACAAACTCCGTTGCACGGTCCGAACTCCATTTCACCTCGAAAAACACACTTAATCCATAAACATTTCGGAAAAAAACACGTTCCATTTTACGGGACGAGAAATGTCCCGCCATCTTGCTTCAAGGGAACTCACTCTCCTGGCGAAACACAAGATGATGATGACCTACAATAAGCCCAATTCTCTCAAGCCATATCAAATTGACCGATACTTTGTGGTAAATATCAAATTAGCATTTCCGGTATTGGGTCAGTGTTGCCACGCGATCTCATTATCACGCAAGTTTCCACATCAGGCGGGGTTAAGTAACTCACCAAACAAAAAACAACACCATTAATGAGCTCAGATACAGACAGTAGGCCTTGTGTAATGTCCGATCTTGTGTAATCTCGTCGTGATTCTAATTACCAATGTTCTTTCTAATAAACGAGGACACATTATTACTAGGAATCTTAAAAATATTAAAGGCAGACGAAAAACAGTTTCCGTTTTGACCAGACATGTTTAATGAATAAAACACTGAAGACGAGAATAATTAGTTTCCACAGACGTGTAACAAATAATACGCTCAACATGATCGTATGCATCATGATAATCATCATATTCATCATCATCATCATCATCATCATCATCATCATCATCATCATCATCATTATCATCACAATCATTATCATCATCAGCATCATCATCATTATCATCATCACCACCACCACCGCCACCACCAACACTACCACTACCACCATCATCACCATCACCACAACCACCACCACCACCACCGCTACCACCACCACCTTCATCATCATTATCACCACCACCACCACCACCACCATCACCACCACCACCACCACAACTACTACCACCACCACCACCACCACCATATCACCACCATCACCACCACCACAACCACATTCACCACCACTACCACCACCACCACCACCACCACCACCACAACCACATTCACCACCACGATAACCACCAACACCACAACCACCACCACCACCACCACCACCACCACCACCGCCGCCGCCGCCTCACTACCATCACCATCACCACCATCACCACCACCACCACCTTCACCACCACCACCACCACCACCACCACCACCACCACCACCACCGCCACTACCACTTTCACTACCACCACCACCACCACCACCACCTTCACCTCCACCACCACCACCACCACCACCACCACCACCACGACCACCACCACCACCACCACCACCACCACCACCATCACCACCACCACCACCACCACCACCATCACCACCACCACCACCAACATCACCACCACCATCATCACTACCACTACCACCACCACCACCTTCACCACCACCACCACCACCATCACCACCACCACCACCACCACCAACATCACCACCACCATCATCACTACCACCACCACCACCACCTTCACCACCACCACCACCAACATCACCACCACCATCATCACTACCACTACCACCACCACCATCACCACCACCACCACCAACATCACCACCACCATCATCACTACCACCACCACCACCACCATCACCACCACCACCACCACGACCACCACGACCACCACCACCACCACCACCACCAACATCACCACCACCACCATCACCACCACCACTACCATACAATAGGTCCGTCGCTGACATCATACTCTCCATCCATCGCTACTTCATCATCCCTATACTGTTCCATGACCAAGGAGTCTACAATAATCTGTGTTGATCTTACTTTCCGACTACCCCCGCACCTTCTTCTAGCAACCAGGCCTTTCCCGAAAGTTCTTTCCCAGCTACTGTAACGTGTAATAGACTGACACCAGGTCGTCTTGACAGACGATAGTTTGTTACATTTTACTTAAAGGACATACCAACTACAACCAATGGCGGTAGGACCAGGGATGGACTTATACGTCACCATAACACAAAGCCTGGGCTGAACTGAAGAGACCATGAGTTGCTCATGCAGCATGATCCCTCTCTCCGCCTGCCTAGTTTGCTCCAGAGGAAAGGTAACACCCCTACACCTGGAATAAGATAAGCTGCAGAAGCTGCCGGCTCAGCAAAACAATGCTCTAACAGTCCGCTTGTCAAGGCTGTGATCCCAGACCAGTTGCCTACCAAGGTTTATGTCTTAGTCTGCCCTACCATGACATTTAGTTTTAGGTTGCATTTCTTCTCACCAGGATAAGGCTTGTACCCTCCCAATTGCGCTTCTCCGCCCGAAGCCCTTGACCCTATGTGGCGTGTCGAGATTGGTGAGCGCCGCCAAATATATCTCGCTGACAGACAGCATGTAGTACTGTTTAACATCATATGGTAACTCAGTCATATCTGATTAAGTCATGCCAATTAACGTTTCACTGATTAAGTGCGAAACAAACAAGTAGCTTTGGACCAAACATGAAGCACAATCAAATACTATCATGTCAATTTCCGTTCACTGAGCATTACAATTGCCTAAGATACTGCGAAACGAAACAAATAACACGATTATCCTAGTATGGCGATATATCGCCCTTCTGTCCATATAGAAGGTTGCATTTGTCGAAATATTGTCCGTTGGCAGCGAATCAGTTAATATGGCCAGAGTATTTCTGGTTCCGAGACATAATGCTCTTTATAAACCAATCTTCTTCGATGTTTACATCTGGTAGAATATCAGTGCTGGTTTTCTTCTGATCGGTCCATGATATTCCAAGAGCTTGTCTGTAACAGTTAAGTCCAAAAGCTCCTTGCTGCTCTACTGACTGGCAGATGGTCCATGAATGACACCTGTATCTTGCTTCGGGAGCCATGCATGTTTTCCAAACTTGTATTTGATCCCGTCTGCTGACGTCACGTCATACAGAATTGCTGTTTAATCTATCTATTGTCAGCATGGCCGAGTGGATAAGAACGCGCGTTCTTAAACATCCTGTGTGCTGACGCCGTGGTAACAGATTCAACCCCTAGACCGAACAGTTGGACTAGAATGTTCACTTTTTGTCCTTAATTTCGGGACGTAAATTACAAGTACTTCTGGATCGGAGAGTGTACGCCTGATGACCAGGGACTGGTAAATGGGAAAGCTAATCCACACGCAAGATTCAGTTCAGCACTACTAGAAATAGTGTGTATGGGCTACGCCTGAGCCCCCCCCCCCCCCCCCCTAAAAAAGCAAAAACTTAAACACACACACACACACACACACACACACACACGCATGCATGCACGCACTCACACACGCACACACATATACAACCTATCCAATGTTTTGACCAGTTTTAAACTTTCTTCTTTTGAAAAGTCCCAATTGTTTTAGATTATAAACATTATATGAATCCACAACATCCATTATGTGTCATGTAACCGTGTTCTAGTACAGATTACCTTGTTCTTCGCTGTTGCTTTGTGATTCAATCATGGCAGATTATAAACATATTAGTGTTTTCACCGTGTCTCTTGACAGACAGGATCAACTATGTAATCTCCTAGCACAGTCTGAAAGTAAGATCGTGTTTCGTAATCCGAAATATTTTCTGGAAATAACAACTGAGATTATCGTAACAGACAATGGCAATCAGGTGACCCAGATATATTAATTTTCTTCAACATGCCTGGTGAAATGCAAGCGTAATTGCTTAGTTGCGACAGCGCTAATAACACTGGGACTCACATTTCTGCTACCTGGCAAAAGTCTACATTTTATAGGACAAAATAAGGGAGTGAAATATATACTGAATGAACCGTGGAATGAAATCTGCCTAATTGAAAGACACACCAAATGCCAAACAACCACTGCTTTGTGGAAGTTTTTGTAAGACGAAAGAAGGAAAAAGGAGAAGAAGAAGAAGGATTAGTAGTAGAAGTAGTAGTAATAGTAGTAGTAGTAATGGTAGTAGTAGTAGTGGTAGTGGTAGTGGTCGTAGTAGTGTTAGAAGTATAGTAGTAGTAGTAATAGTAGTAACATTAGTAGTAGTAGTAGTAGTAGTAGTAGTAGTAGTAGTAGTAGTAGTAGTAGTAGTAGTAGTAGTAGTAGTAGTAGTAGACGAAGAAGAAGAAGAAGAAGAAGAAGAAGAAGAAGAAGAAGAAGAAGAAGAAGAAGAAGAAGAAGAAGAAGAAGGAGGAGGAGGAGGAGGAGGAGGGGTAGGAGGAGGAGGAGGAGGAGGAGGAGGAGGGGTAGGAGGAGGAGGAGGTGAAGAAGAAGAAGAAGAAGAAGAAGAAGAAGAAGAAGAAGAAGAAGAAGAAGAAGAAGAAGAAGAAGAAGAAGAAGAAGAAGAAGAAGAAGGAGGAGGAGGAGGAGGAGGAGGGGTAGGAGGAGGAGGTGAAGAAGAAGAAGAAGAAGAAGAAGAAGAAGAAGAAGAAGAAGAAGAAGAAGAAGAAGAAGAAGAAGAAGAAGAAAAAAAGAAGAAGAAGAAGAAGAAGAAGAAGAAGAAGAAGAAGAAGAAGAAGAAGAAGAAGAAGAAGAAGAAGAAGAAGAAGAAGAAGAAGAAGAAGAAGAAGAAGAAGAAGAAGAAAAAAAAGAAGAAGAAGAAGAAGAAGAAGAAGAAGAAGAAGAAGAAGAAGAAGAAGAAGAAGAAGAAGAAGAAGAAGAAGAAGAAGAAGAAGGAGGAGGGTAGGAGGAGGAGGAGGTGAAGAAGAAGAAGAAGAAGAAGAAGAAGAAGAAGAAGAAGAAGAAGAAGAAGAAGAAGAAGAAGAAGAAGAAGAAGAAGAAGAAGAAGAAGAAGAAGAAGAAGAAGAAGAAGAAGAAAAAGAAGATGAAGAAGAAAAAGAAGAAGAAGAAGAAGAAACAACAAAACAACACAACTTATACCCAACGCCACACAACACTATTTATCTATCCACAGGTGATGGCCTCGTATCAACAGACGAACTGTTCCGACCAGTGTTGAAGAAATGATGGCCAAACCACAACACGCTTTGACAGACAAGGCGCAGTTCATTTTGGCCTCAGAATGTGATCTATTTTGTAAACATCTCATTTATTTATTATTTGTATGTTCATTGTTCGAGCGAATGAGGGAAGAACTACCATTGCCTTCTTATAAGTCTTGAATTGCATTTCGGTTTGGGTCAATTTAACATCTTGAGTGAGTAAAACGTATTGCTGTCTGTTCCAAGTCTTCAGGCTTAATATGTATATGATGCGAGTTCCATAGTTTGATAAGTCAGCATTTTATGTGGTCCAAATTATGCCGGTCGGCTTCACTTCTTAGAACAATTCCAGGTACGTCATCTTGGCTCCGAGTCCAACAAGAAACAAATGAAAACCGTAAAATATCCTGTTTGCTCATGTTGGCAGACCAGTTAATCTTCAACATTCTTCTTCCGTGGATTTTGTCGCCTGTTTACTAATTGTCCACGATGTGCAGCCGTATGTTAAAACTTAGTATATGTAACATTCAAGAACTCTTTATCCAACTTTTAAGGATAGTGACTTATTGCACAAAACGTTCTTCTATTAGAGTGAGCGGGGTAAAATATTGAATGCTTACATACAATAAGAGAGGAAATGGAGAACATCGTGACAGCTGACAAGATCAAAAAGGAGAAAGGCAGAGGTCGACATAGAGAAATGTTGCTGGATGGACTGATTGATTCGGTAGGATGGAGGAATATCAGCAGCAGACTTGATCCAAAACACGAAAGACCAAGATCTGTGGAGAGACATGAACGCCTACCCCAGCTGGCAGGGCACTTGATGATGATGATAATACAATAATTCTGTAATGGATAACAAATTATTAGGAAGGCATTAAGATGTGAATAAAAACAATCAGTTATAAACAATGACTTAAGAAACAGCTAACGGTCTTCCTTCTTCTTCTTCTTTCGTTCGCTTGGCATTTGTCTATAACTGCAATGTTGTCTTTTAAATGAATTTAACTGTCTTTTTAGTTCACTCAGCGGTCATAAAGTTTATCTTCCACCGTTGTTTCTCTAGGCCTGAAGGTTTGCCTAGATATGTCATATTTTGGGCAGTCTTGGAGTATGTGCTCTGCTGTCTGTGGTGCCAATACACATGTGCACATAACTGATTCGCCAGATCTTAACATCCACAAAGAAATTGACACAGCTATACCATAATACAATTTACCAAACACGGATCATTCTCTGAACACCGAGAGCAAGCGATTACGGACTAGCGTACCATCTGTGTAAGAACATGAAAAGCGAAAACATTGGTATCTGACAGCGCGATCATGATCGCCATGGCTGTTGGCTAAGTGGTTGGTGCAGACGACGTTCTGTCCCCATTCTGATTATGGGACAAATTATAGGGGTGACCGGAGAATCTTTAACTAACCTGTCAACTGTGCACATGGTTACGTGAGAACGAGAGTAATAATAATAATAATAATAATAATAATAATAATAATAATAATAATAATAATAATAATAATAATAAACCACCAGTAATAAGAAAAATGAAGACAAGTTTGAGAAAAAGAAGAAAAGAAGGAAGAAGAAGAAGAAGAAGAAGAAGAAGAAGAAGAAGAAGAAGAAGAAGAAGAAGAAGAAGAAGAAGAAGAAGAAGAAGAAGACAGTCCATGTACATAAAGGACACACCAAATGCCAAACCACCACTACCTTATGAAAGTTCTTGTAAGAATAACGAACAGGAGAAGCAACAGCAGAAGAAGAAGAAGACCATGGTCTGGCAAGAAAGCGTCAGCGAGGGGTGACGAGGGGATCTGGCCGACGATCGACGCTCAGAGAAAAGGCGAGACGGACATATAATCAGATTGCTACTGGTACTATTAGTGTTGGAACTCTTCGCTGGCTGCTGAGGATGGGGACGGTGCGCTTATGGGAATGCCCCGAATGCTGTGATGTCGGTTCCTAAATCAATCAATAAATCAATCAATTAATCAATCAGAAGAAGAAGAAGATGATGATGATTTAAGAAGAATCAGTGTATGTTCTGATCTGCAGTCAGTTGGCGCGTTAAGAAAGCAAAGAGGAATATAACAAAAGAAAGCCACCTCATTCCAAAGCATGCACATGATTTGCTGAACACTACAAGGTTAGAATCTTGCCCTGGAAAAGCTCGTGATCATTATCTGATCTGTGTAGACTCGACCACCATCATGTTAAACGGTGCATCATGGAAAGCCTTTGGATGAAGTCGTTCAACTAAAGTTTTTATTCTATCGATACATTTGAAATCTCGTGCAGGTTTTAACTGTTTGTAATTTTCCCTTGCCCTTCTTGGTTTGTCCTTAAAAAGTGACTGTTTAATCTGTATATATTTTACTGCAATTCCGAGATTTTAATGTCTTTCTGCATTCTGCTTGAGCACGTCAATTATTTATGACTGAGTTTGCCTTCTCTCTTTCTTCCGTATCCACATGTAAACAGTTTGTTTAACACTTTCGTACTATCTCATTCAAGTAGTCAAGCCTTAAATCACTGACTTTATTACTATCTTTTCAAACATTTTCCGTCTCGCGTGTAGTATATTATTAGCAAGTGAGCACAGTTTTCCCCCAGGCAGCTTTTTATAATAAGAAATGGTTGCAGAGAGATAAATTCACCAGGAACAACAACTCAATTATTTCCTGTATCTTGTACGAAGTTTCGTCCCTTTGATTAGTTAAGGAGTAACTCAATGTAAATTGTACAGACTTTGGTCCCTTGAATAAAAGAGAACACAATATAGTGAATTTATAGATGAATCTATAAAGTCCAGCCTATTCCTCTGTGCGTTCAGACATAATAATTGTGATGTTTTTATTACATTAGAGACCAACTGCATCTTCCAGCTTCGGGACTTTTTTTCAGCGTAAGAAATAATGACAATTCACGTTAAGATTGTGCAATCTTTATCATTGTGGACATTACATTCCTGGGGGAAACATAAGAATGAGAAGACAGATTACATAAAGAAAATGGGTTAAAACTGACAATGTTAGCGTTAAATATAAACATACAGATGGGCCAATGTCTGTATTAAATAATCAGTGGTTGTATCATACATTGCAAACAAAAGGGATGCAACGAACATGGAAGCTGTTGAAATGTGATGTGGCAGCAGAATAACACAAAAATGCCGGACAGCCAGGAGACACTTTTAAAGACATTAAATAAAATATACAACCATTAAATAGCATACAAAAAATAATGTTAACTTGGGTTAGCAATGATATACAGACCAAATGGGACTAGAAGAAGTGACCGACCATGTAAAGGATGCAGAGAGGGAATAACAAAGTCCATGGAAATCTCGATATATGAAACCCCAAAACGGGTAATCTCACACTGTTTTTGATTCACCTCGACACCGCAAGGTACAAGAGGGGCAGCATGAGATGTGATGATGTTTAGTCAAAATATGAAGGTCTACATGAAGGTCTAGAGACTTTAGAGCAAGGTCCAGAACAAGAGAAAAATAGAAGTCCTAGAAAAAACAACATTACGTCACAGAAGACCTCCCTGTCCTATACTGTGTCCACGTACTGAAGACCACGTTACGCACTAAACTACATGCAGTAACGTCAGTTTTTACACAAGCACGGACGGTGCTACTTGCAGTAATGTGTGTTTTTACACAAGCACGGAAGGTGCTACATGCAGTAATGTGTGTTTTTACACAAGCACGGAAGGTGCTACATGCAGTAATGTGTGTTTTTACACAAGCACGGAAGGTGCTACATGCAGTAATGTGTGTTTTTACACAAGCACGGAAGGTGCTACATGCAGTAATGTGTGTTTTTACACAAGCACGGAAGGTGCTACATGCAGTAATGTGTGTTTTTACACAAGCACGGAAGGTGCTACATGCAGTAATGTGTGTTTTTACACAAGCACGGAAGGTGCTACATGCAGTAATGTGTGTTTTTACACAAGCACGGAAGGTGCTACATGCAGTAATGTGTGTTTTTACACAACCACGGAAGATGCTACATGCAGTAATGTGTGTTTTTACACAAGCACGGAAGGTGCTACATGCAGTAATGTGTGTTTTTATACTAGCACGGACGGTGCTACATGCAGTAATGTGTGTTTTTACACAAGCACGGAAGTTGCTACATGCAGTAACGTGAGTTTTTACACAAGCACGGAAGTTGCTACATGCAGTAATGTGAGTTTTTACACAAGCACGGAAGGTGCTACATGCAGTAACTTGAGTTTTTACACAAGCACGGATGGTGCTACATGCAGTAATGTGTGTTTTTACACAAGCACGGAAGTTGCTACATGCAGTAACGTGAGGTTTTACACAAGCACGGAAGTTGCTACATGCAGTAATGTGTGTTTTTACACAAGCACGGACGGTGCTACATGCAGTAACGTGAGTTTTTACACAAGCACGGAAGTTGCTACATGCAGTAATGTGTGTTTTTACACAAGCACAGAAGTTGCTACATGCAGTAACGTGAGTTTTTACACAAGCACGGACGGTGCTACATGCAGTAATGTGTGTTTTTACACAAGCACGGAAGTTGCTACATGCAGTAATGTGTGTTTTTACACAAGCACGGAAGGTGCTACATGCAGTAACGTGAGTTTTTACACAACCACGGAAGGTGCTACATGCATAAAGTGAGTTTTTACACAAGCACGGACGGTGCTACATGCATAAAGTGAGTTTTTACACAAGCACGGACGGTGCTACATGCATAAAGTGAGTTGTTACACAAGCACGGACTGTGCTACATGCAGTAACGTGAGTTTTTACACAAGCACGAAAGTTGCTACATGCAGTAACGTGAGTTTTTACACAAGCTCGGAAGGTAATACAGGCAGTAACGTGAGTTTTTACACAAGCATGGACGGTTCTAATTGCAGTAACGTGAGTTTTTACACAAGCATGCAAGGTGCTACATGCAGTAACGTGAGTTTTTACACAAGCACGCACGGTAATACAGGCAGTAACGAGTATTTACACAAGCATGCAAGGTGCTACAGGCAGTAATGTGAGGCTTTATACAAGCATGCGCGGTACAATAGACTGTAACGTGCTGTTTTACACAAGCACGCACAATACAACAAGCAGCATGCATGCACTGATATTGGAGCACGGTCTAATGCTGAGCTGAAGGGAGTTTGTGAGGTTAGGAAACAGTGGAAGGACATGTTCAGGCGACTTTAACATTACTCTTCGGTCCTAAGACATGGATGGCTAAAGTAAACAATGCAACGACCATAATAACAGCATTGGTTTGTATCTACGTATATTGCATGCTTCTCGGGTAGTGAGATCAGGTACTTAGTCTTTTCTGATCAGGACGAAAAATAGAGAGTTTACGTGTGCAAGTTACGAATACAATTTGGTGGAACTGCGGTAAAGCTGTGAACATGTGAACAATATAAAATAACACAAAGTAATGCAGCTTTTTATGAGAGCATTACGACACATACAGGACGTTGTGGCGACTAGCCTTCATCAGCAAACAAATACATACACAAAACACAACACACAGTCACGGAGAAGACCCTCCGGTGACTACACTAAGGCGTAACGACGGGATGAGAAGAATAACAAGATGAAAAAATGAAAGCAGTGAAGAGAAAGTGAAAATTGGAAAACATTTTTATACTTATCTCAGAGTCACAAGCTGCATTACTTTGTGTTATTTTATATTATGTGCAAGTTACGTACGTTAAAAATAACATATAATTCGAAATAGCAAAGAGCAAGCCTTAAGGCAGCTGGCCGGGCAAAACTGCAAGGAAGGAAAACCTATACACTGGTAGATAAGAGCCCTAGAACTTGGGTGGGATCTGTCTAGAGGAACCAAACCAGGGAGGGTACAAGCCTTATCCTAGTGGTAGGAAATGCAACCTGAAGACTAAATGTCATGGCAGGGCAGACCAGGCCCTAAGATTTGGTCGGCAACTGGTCTACAATCGAAACTCCGACAGGCGGACAGTAAGATCATTGTTTTGCTGATCCGTGAGCTTCTGCAGCTTATCTTGTTCCCAATGTCATAATGTGACCTTTCCTCTGGAGTCAACTAGGCAGGCCGAGAGAGGGATCATGCCGCACGGACAACACATGGTGTACAATTCAGCCCAGGCTTTGTGCTATGGAGAGGAATAAATAGTCCTCCCCATGGGTTGTAATTATACATCTGATGAAGTACGGTGTACCACACTATCCTCTGTCAGGATGGCCAGGTTCCAGTAGCAATAACCAAAATAGCCATTCTTATAATAAAATACAAAGAAGAAAAAAGCGACGACAACGACGAATGATAATTCTAATAGCGATGATTATGATGATGATGATAATGAAGATTTCATGTAATAGGAGATTAATGTCCAGAATATAAAACTATGGAGAGAGGTATATTGGGGAAACAAACGAAGAGAAAGAACATCACGTAGCTGGATACATGATGTGAAAGGTAGTTTAGACATTTAGACAGACTGGGCAAGAGTTCTACACATGACACGCCAATGTGCGATGAATGTGGATGATGATGGTTGATAGAATATCTTACAATAGGTCACACCAACGTGAACTATGCCTTGCTTGCTGGCATTCGTCTATGTAGATTGAACTCTTATAGGTCATAGGGTTTCCCCATGTTCTGTGAGGGGTGTTTCTGGCTCGTTGTTGGAAGTTTAAAGTTATATATATATATATATATATATATATATATATATATATATATATATATATAATATATATATATATATATATATATATATATATATATATATATATATATTTATGTATGAGAAGGGACGAATATTGATAACATTTAGACAAGATTTAAAACTATCTAGAAAAGCCGTGGATGGCGCAGTGGCTAAACTCCATTCCCCACCGACCCAGCGGTCATATGCTCACATCTTCTTTAAGACAGATTGTCAAGACAACCGATATGATTTGACAGGTTCACTCAGCCTATAATTGGTACCAGGATCTGTTCTGGAATGTAAAAGCAGGCATTGTGAACACATCAACCATCGAGTAAAGACTGGTCTATAAGATGGGGAAAGCACTATATACTCACTAGACCCGAAGGTGTGAGAAAATATCCGTTTTTTGTACTGGTTATCACACATTAGACCTGTATTTATCTATGGGGTTCAATAAATCCTGTCCACAATCCTACAGACAACCTATTTCCAAACACAAGCGCCTATAGTGTGTTCACAAATGTGTCCCCGTATAAAAATATTCAGTAACCAGTTGAGGGAAAATGGTGAGATGTAAATCTTATCATTATGTACACGCAACACATTGTATTTTTTTTCTTTCTGGAGATTGTACAGCAGTTCTCAATGTTTGTTTATATGCAGTATATAATTTACAGGTCATAGATGAAATGCATATTATGACAACTAATACTACATCTTTACACGGAAACATCAGTGTTCAACAATTAATATTTTCCGTGGTGTACGGGAATTTCAGAATTGACGTGCATTACTGAAATACAAAGCAAGTTCGTTAGCGTGAATTCAATACATTTTCGCCAAAACTTCAAAGACATTTCGACGCTTTCCATGCTTTCAGTCGCCTTAGGACCAATGAAAGACATATTCCTTGTGTGGGAGTGAATATAAGACGGCAGGAAACATTTCATAACGATGCAATAGATACTTTACAAAAACAAATCGAACGTAAATGAGGGAAAACATTTTTGAAAACACTATAGAGGTAAATGTCTAGTTGGAAATTTGGTAGAAACTTCTAGATAGAAACTGCTAGGTAGAATCATCTAGGTAGAAACCTCTAGATATAAAATTCTAGACAGAAACATCTAGGTAGAAACTCATATATAAAACATTATAGATTTAAACTCTGTGACTCAAACTTCTAATCACAAACCTCTGAAAGTAAATTTCTTGGTTGAAATTTGTAGACACAAACATATACATACAATTCTAGAAACACAGGTCTAGAAGAAAAACAAATATTAAAACAAACATTCGGACAGAAACCTCTAGACACAAACGTAAACATCTGGAAACAATCTAACAATAACAAATAGATATAAAGCACTCTTCTGAACACGCATTCATATAAATACCTTCAAAACACAACATAGTAGACATACACTTTAAACACAAAACCCAAATATAAACATCACAACACAAAATTCTAGACATAAACTTCTTGAAATAAAGTTCTAGACACAAAAATATAGACATATATGTCTAGATACAAAATTCGAGACATAAATTTCGAGACACATAATTCTAGGCATATTATTCAATACATTCAATTCTAGACTTACATTTATAGACGTAGAAATCTAGATATAAACTTCTAGACGTACAATTCAAGACACACAATTCTATACATAAATATCTAGACACAAAATTCTAAATA
>JACEFZ010022774.1:155000-175000 GCA_014155875.1 Cepaea nemoralis
CATTGATGACCTTTCCTTTCCACTGCTAATTATCATAGGTTTTGTTATTTGAATGTTAATATCTAAGACACATTCTGCACTGTGTTTGTTTACTTGTTCCACAAGCATTGTACCTTGCTCACTTTGTGCTAGTAACACGGTATCGTCAGCATACCTACGATTGTTTATGATTCTTCCATTAATGTTAAGTCCAGGCATTTCAAGTTGTTTAAAAATTCTTTCTGTGTATATGTTGAAGAGGCTTGGGGACATTACACATCCCTGTCGTACTCCTCTTTTTATCTCTATAGGCGACTCTATATAGTTACTACCGCATCTAATAGACGCCACTTGTTCCCAGCACAAGTTACTAATAAGTCTGATGTCCTATCCGTCTACTGCTATATCTTGAAGGCACGTAATTAGTAGTTCATGTTGTACTCTATCAAAAGCTTTCTTGTAGTCTATAAAACAAACATATATACTTTTTTGAACTTCTATATATTTTTCAATTAACATCATCAAACAGATAATTGCTTCTCTGGTGCCGCTGTTTTTGCGGAACCCAAAATGTCCTTCAGCTACTTCCTCGTCTATTTTATGTTGAATTCTTTCTTGAAGACCTTGAGTAATATCTTAGTTATGTGGTTCATTAAGCTAATAGGTCTGTAGAGGATTCACAACCCACTAATCAACCATCTAGCCAAGGAATCAACCGGCTTTAGAGCCAAGCAACATACAAACCGTGGACCACACACAAATAACCATCAGTCCAGAAAAATAATCGATCAAAGAACAAACTAACCTTCTTCTTCTTCTCCTTCAACTAACCAACTAGAATAAAATAAACACGACCAACCAGCCAAAGAACTAACCAGCCAAAGAACTAACCAGCCAAAGAACTAACCAGCCAAAGAACCAACCAGCCAAAGATCCAACCAGCCAAAGAACTAACCAGCCAAAGAACCAACCAGCCAAAGAACCAACCACCCAAGAACCAACCAGCCAAAGACACAACCAGCCAAAGCACCAACCAGCCAAAGAACCAACCAGACAAAGAACCAACCAGCCAAAGAACCAACTAGCCAAAGAATCAACCAGCCAGCTAGACAACCAACAAAGCACCAAGCCAAGAGAATAAACATCAATCCATGAACCATCCAACCACTCAGTCATAGAAACAATCATCTTAAGAATCAATCAGTCGAAGAACCTTTAAAGAAGCAGCTTTTCACAAGATTAAGAATATGTTTGAAATATATAGTGGTTAATCCAGGTGGGAAGGAGATATTGTAAGAACTATACTCACCCAATCATGATGTACTGAAGCCAATCATGGGCAATCAACAGATTAGTGAGGAATTATGTCGAAGCATTGGAGGTCAGCGTGGCCAGATGGACAAGAACGCTCGTTCTGAAACATCCAGTGCGCTGATGCCGAAGCTGTGGGTTCAACCCCTATATCAGTCATCATCATCATCAAGTGCCGTGTCGACTGGCGTAGGCGTTCACGACTCTCCACAGATCTCTGTCCTTGGTTTCCTGGATCAACTCTGCTGTTGATATTCCTCCATGCCACCGTCGCAATCCATCCAGCATCATTTCTCGTGGTCTGCCTCTGCCTCTCTTCCCCTCGATCTTTCCAGTTGTCACTATGTTCTCCAGCGCCTCTCTTCTCATCACATGACCAAAAAAAGCTGTTTGTCTCTTTCTTATTGTTGTATATAATGTTCTAGTTTCGCCAGCCTCTTTAAGGCATTCGTCGTTAGTTACTTTGGCAGTCCAAGGAATTCGCAACATTCGTCTAAGGAACCACATCTCTGTTGCTTCCAATCTCTTCCTAATTTGTTCATTTATATTCCAAGATTCACTGCCATACAGCAAAACTGGTTCTATATAGCACCTCAGCACTCTCTTTCTTACATTCAATGATAGCAACTTATTACATAAGATATTCTTCATTTTCTGAAATGCAGCCTTTGCTTGCCCTATTCTGCTCTTGATCTCTGTTGTGCATCTTCCATCTGATGTTATAAATGTCCCTAGATATTTAAAACTATCCACTTGGTGAAGAATTTTCCCTTCTATCTCTATTGCACATTTGGGTGTCACCTGTTTCTTTGATACAACCATTGTTACTGATTTCTTGATATTCAAGGAGTCTTTTCTTTGCACTCTCTGTTACTACAATGTCCAACAATTGTTGTAGATCTGTTGCATTATCTGCTATCAATACTGTGTCATCTGCATAGCGTTTATTATTTATATAATATCTTCCAAATATTATTTCTGGCTTTTCTTTGATCTTTATCATTATTACTTCGCTATAGAGAGAGAAGAGATCTGATGACAAAACACATCCCTGTCTTACTCCCAACTTTATGTGTTCATAATTTCCTTCTTTATTTCCCATTTTAATTGCTGCTGTTTGGTTCCAGTAAATAGTTTTTACTATTCTGAGATCTTTCTCATCAATGTTAATATCTTCCAACATGTTAATCAGTTCATTTCTCCATCTTTCTTTATCTCTAGTGATCTTTCTAGTAGTGTTCGCAATGTGTATATTGCATTGTTTGTACCTTTTCCTTCCACA
This sequence comes from Cepaea nemoralis, assembly GCA_014155875.1. Lineage (NCBI taxonomy): Eukaryota > Metazoa > Mollusca > Gastropoda > Stylommatophora > Helicidae > Cepaea > Cepaea nemoralis. The sequence continues at coordinate 157,573 of JACEFZ010022774.1, forward strand.
AATCCATACTGTTCTTCACCAATTTCCATTTTTAATTTCTTCCTTGTTCTTCTTATTATAATTCTGAGTAGAAGCGTAATGACATGATTTATGAGGTTAATTGTACGAAAATCTTCGCATTCAATTGCTCCTGGTCTTTTTGGTATAGCTATAAATACTCTGTGGCTATGGGATTGCGATCGCGGTTTGTGAGCCCGTATACCCGGGTTCGAAACACAGCGGTGCTGGTTTTTTCGAAAAAGGTATAGGAGCCGGTCGTTCAAAAAGCAATGGCAAACTACTGAACGTAAAATTTGCCCAGGAATCACGAGCAGCGAAAATGCTAGGGTTGACTGCTACGTCCTGTGAAGGGCATGCAACTTAATTTAAAAAATAATAAATACAGATTTCAACATATCGCTACCGTTCAACATTTTAGTTAATATATCTACTCCAAATTCTCCCATTACTTCTAATTCTTCTATTGTGATTCCATCTGGCCCAGCTGATTTTTCTTTCTTCATATGCTCGATATCGTCATCAACTTCTTCTTTTAGAATAGGTGGGTCTTCTAAATTACTTTCTTCTGTTAATTCTGTCCTTTCTCCATCTTATATACTCTTATATACTCATTCCACCTCGTGATTATAGCATCTTCCTCCAATAATATATTTCCTGTTTTTGATTTAAAACAACATGTATTTATTCTTATATTTCTTCCTGTAATCTCATTGATTTGTTTGTGCATATTTTTTTGATATCTTTAGTAGAATTTAATTAAATTTTCTTGCACTGTTCATTTAACCAACTTTCTTTTGCGTTCACACAATTATTTCTTATTTCTTTATTTATCTCATTATATGCTTGCTTATCATTATTACTCTGTTTTCTTTTGGCCATCAAATTTAATATTTCTTCAGTCATCCATTTTTTATTAGCCTTTTGGCTGCTCTCCGGTAATACTTCTTTGCTTGTTTGATGAATGGAATCCCTTAACATTTCCCATTGTTCGTTTATATTCTTTATTTTAGTTATTGCATTATACCTATTTTTCACAATCACTCTGTATTGTTCTTGAATTTCTTTATCTACCTTCAAAACCTCTTTATTAAGTGTCATGTTCCTAACCACTTGTTTTCTTCTTCTTCTTTTTTTTTCTTCATAATTTCTTCATTTATTAATTTAACTTAAGTTCTTTGACTGCCAGACCAGGTGGCAATGAGTCTCAGCTTCTCTGCCTTTTCTCTGTCCTTGATCACTAGTGTATACAAGTATCTGCTGCATCGCACCTTGAACTTGACATTGTCCTTGTTTTTCTTGATCTTGACAGATTTAGCATCTTTCCTCCTGGATGTGAGCAGAAAGTCTTTAATCTCCTGAATCTGTTTAGGCATGATTGCTGTTAATATTTTCCTTCCGCTGCCGGAAACAAAAATCTTCTATTCAGTCTTACTTTTGTTATACCACATAGTGGTACATGTGGTGTATATCGGTCAGTTAGACTAAAATGTTGACTTCTTGTACTTGACTTGGCGTCAGAAATTACACATATCTCTGAAGTCGGAGTGGGTTCGCCAAATGGCAAGGGACGTTGGCAATAGGAAAAACTAATCCACACGCAAAAATCAGTCAAATACATTAGAAGTGGTAGCACGTGGACTACAGACTATGAACTACGCTTGAGTCCAAAGAGAGCGAACGCAAAAAAAAAAAAAATGAGAATAAACACACAAACTGCTACCTTTATTGGCTGCTCAAGCAAAACGTTTTACAGATCTTGTCCCTTGATGTTGTGTATCAATTCAGCTGAGGAGGCGCTGGTTTTCCTACATCGGTATGAGTGGAAGTCGTTCAGAAAACAATGACAAACTACTGACGGTAAATTTGCCAAGAAATCACAAACATCTCCCCTCCCCCCTCAAGAAAAAAAGTTGGGGTTGACTGCGACGTCCTATGAAGGCATACAACCCTCCACACCAACTTCTCCGTCCATCCAGCATAGTCTTCTCATGTCCTGCCTCTGCCCGATGTCCCATCGTATCGGTATAGAAAACGTGGTATAGGATACGTTTCCAAACCGTAGCCACATATCGCATAAGGGGAACAGATCCATCATTTTATAGACCAATCGGCTCTCAGTCGGTCACGTGGCCACTATCACACTGACTGGTTAACTCCCCGAGAAATTTCCTGCTAACAATTTCAGACACTGGCGACCTTGAGCCAAGCTTAATTTTAACATTTCGCCTGGGAGCAGATTTGAAAATATGAGCATCGGGCCAGCGGGTCATTCTCTAGCAACTGCGCCACGGGAGCTCCCGTGGGAATGGAGACAGAAGGTTAAAGACACCTGGGGTATGACAATATACCAAGACACCTGGGTATGACATTATACCAAGACACCTGGGGTATGACAATATACCAAGACACCTGGAGTATGGTAATATACCAAGACACCTGGGGTATGACAATATACCAAGACACCTGATGTATGACAATATACCAAGACACCTGGGGTATGACATTATACGAGGACACCTGGGGTATGACAATATACCAATACACCTGGGTATGACAATATACCAAGACACCTGGGGTATGACAATATACCAAGACACATGGAGTATGATAATATACCAAGACACCTGGGGTATGACAATATACCAAGACACCTGGAGTATGACAATATACCAAGACACCTGGGGTATGATAATATACGAGGGAAAGTCAATAAGGAAACCACAAATGGCTGTAGAAAAATAACTAAATATGATAACTTGAAACCAGTTTATTTTTATACATACATTGCCCCTTTATTTCCCAACATAATTTCCACCAACATTGATGCACTTATCCCATGAGAACAGCGCACTCTTTTCTATGCAGCCGGTTTGGGAAGACTGATAAAACGAAGGGATAAGTGCATCAATGTTGATGGAAATTATGTTGGGAAATAAAGGGACAATGTATGTATAAAAATAAACTGGTTTCAAGTTGTTGTCATATTTATGTATTTTCTTTTTACAGCCATTTGTGGCTAACTTATTAACTTACCCTTGTACGAGGGCACCTGGGGTATGATAATATATGAGGACACCCCGGGGTATAACGATACACCAACACCTGGGGTATGACGATACAAGTAGACAAGGTAGATCAAATGTATTTCCAGCGGGTTGTGGTGAGCACGAAAACCTGCACAGGGATTGATACACGAGGATAAGGGATTGATGAATTATGAGGAGGAGTTGATACACATGTGAGCCGAATGAGACAACCAATCAAATACATGTAACAGACAAAAAACAAGGAAACGGTGTTGAATGTAACTTCTTGTCATTCTATCGTGTTCTTCAATTTTCCCGCAGAGCAGCATGTCTGACTTGATGCCACCCTGACTGCCTGCAGATATAGCTTCATGAAAATATATCCAACTATTTCCACTTCATAAATAAACACACATAGTATTGATTGGCACTCATAGAAGGAAAAGAAGGAAGTATAGACTAGAGGACGCACTAGACAACATGCAAATTGAAAGCTATTGTTACCCTCCGGAATTCGAACCTGTCACCTCCAGATGATTACAGCGCATCGCTACAGAAACAAGTGGACTTCGACGCATTTCCCTGTTTTCTTAATACCTACTTTGCCACCGTCGAACCCGCCCCATACACACACACACGTAGACACACACACACACACGTAACCGCACGCACGCACGCACGCGAACGCGCGCGCGCGCGCACACACACACACGTAATTATTCAGCCAGACATCTACGAGCTTTCCACGCCTTGACAATTCACGGAAAGGTTAACACCTACATTACGTCAGATCCCATCACTGAATCACCAGGTCTTACATGCAGCCATGCAAACCCAAGATTCGTTCATCCGTGACACAGGCCCTTTGTTTGACAGCACAAGTTCCTTAAGGGACATAAAAGAAACAGTCACGCCTGAGCAAGCCAATGATAGGTTTCCTTCCCTTGTAATGCAGGACCTAACATTTCATGAGCATGTTTCATATTGTTAACCAGTTTTACTGTCGCGACTAGTTCGGTCCAAGCGAGAAACTAAATGCTTGACAGACGCTACATTTAACAAGTAATGTCTCGACAGCCGAAGTGACAAAATTACCTACCTACCTACCTACCTACCTACCTACCTACCTACCTAATTACCTACCTACCTACCTACAAATCTATTCATCTCTTTATATCTCTACCTATCAATATACTTACCTACCTACCTATCCCCATATTTATTCGTATTTTTATCTCTCTACGTATCTATATACCAACCAACCTACCAACCTACCTAGGTATGTCTATTCGTATTTTTAATTTTTTAAGTATATGTATACCAACCTACCTACGTACCTACCTACCCACCAGCCTGTCTACCTACCATCACTTCCCGGTACTTCTGTCCTTCACCCATTTGCCTATGTGTCAGCCTGTTTTGACTTGTTGAGTCCCATTCTAATATTGTCGCATTTGCCCGTGGCTTTCAGGCCGATATACATCTTGCATTAATAGTCTCGTCCTTCTTTCCAATATTTGTTAGCCATCAGAGTAAGTGTCCAGCCAGTACATAAGTTCTCTTCTTGCTGAGAATCGAATCGTGCTGCCTCCTCGTTCAAGCTCTAAGATCTGAATGTTTGTTGTTGACAATCTTACTGACGTTTTCTCCTGTTTACGTCAGCCTCCTAGTTTCTCGTAAGATTTGGTTCGCGATTTTCTCACCAACTCTATTTTGTGTCATATCATCTGCGCTGCTACTTGGCACTATCTATTTGTCTCCTGATCATTCTGTCTGTCAGCTTATATGTATGTCTGTTTTCTCTATGGCGATAAGTCTTACCGGAAGTAAGAACAGGCCTGCATTTCTGTCTATATGTCTGCCTCTCTGTCTATATGTTGGTCTATCGGCAGGCTTGTCCATGGAACACATTATTCAGTCCCATTCCCATCCCATCCCACGGTAACTTTGACTGTCCCATCCCATGGGACTCCCATGGGATTCCCATGGGATTCCCATGATAATACTAATATGGAATACAGTTCAAATAAAACTATAAAATTTATGAAAGTTTAGGGTTAGTGTCTACTAAATAGGACTACATGAACAAAGAGACATGTAAAACAAGAGAATTTATTAATTTTTATATTCAAGAGTATTTTATTAAAACAAAGTTTAATATAAATATGACAATTCAGTGTCATTCTGACACTCTTATTCTGTTTCTGAGTCACTCTGCTCATTCAGCACATTATCAATTTCCTGCTGAACGACTGTTTCTAATAATTCAGTTAATCCAGGTAATCCCTGAACCATTTCCACAATTTTCATCTTACATGCAAATCTAATATACACAGAGTTTATAACGAGAGCTGGTAACTTCCATTTTCGTAACTTACTTAACTAACCGTACTAAATAAGCGCTCTACTGCCGCTGAGGAAACTGGTATGGCCAAAACAATTTTCGCACTTGCAGTGGAAACCTATGTTCATTTTCCCAATAATTCAATGCTTGTGAAGTTGGTTGCCGTAATTTTTGAAACATGGTGATTTCATCCTCAAGGCATTTGTTTCTGGGGTCATCAAACTTTAGTGTTTTGTTTGACGGAGGATCAAAAAATAAGTCAAAATCACTTTTCGGCTTTTGTTCTACAATTCCTGCTACTTCACATACAGTAGATGATTCAGAAGAACGGTTTAAATCTTTGATGAATGAAATAACAGTTGGAACAACAGACTTAGAAAAAGCGGTCCAATCATTGGCCCATTTATTGGTGTCCACATTCCCTTTCTTCTTAGTAACAACTGACTTAACCATGTCTTCTATTCTGGCTTTAATGTCAACTCCAGTAAGGAATGCTGCAGTAACTGCCAAAGAACTGCCGCAATATGGCCAAAGTTTTTCTCCAATAAATTTCATAAAGTTCTGGCAATATTTCTTCACCATGCTGCTGGAAGTTTCTTCGTCAATATCAACAATAACCTTGTGCAACTGATAGTCTAGGAGGAAGTATAACAGCAAAGTTAAATGAGATGTAGCACCATCAATTTCTAGTTTGTCAAAAAAAGTTTTGAATTTCTCATGTACGTACAGCATTCCTTTAATCTGAAGAATATTCGGAATGTGGTTTAAGAATTCTTCATCATATTCATTAAAGTTATGCGAGTAGTTTTTTAATGGGCATTGAAACGTTGGTAATATGATCGCATGCGCGCAATTATTAATTTATCCGGTGACCCACCACGAGATACAGAATTGATACAAGTATATAAAGAAAAAGGAAGGATAAAAGGCTTCCAGAAGGTTTTTAAAAAAGTTGCTATGACATGGCTACTGTCCCATGTGTCCCATGGGAAATACAAATGTTTTCTGTCCCGTCCCATCCCATGGGACGTTTCTCTGTCTTTATGCCGGCCTATCTGGGTCACTAATTACCGACATTGGTGACATAATGAAGGAATTTAAAAGAGGACTATCTATTGCTCTTCAAAACTAAAACAACTGAATAAATAATGGAGGGAACAGATAGAACTACACAAATGAGGCTGTTAAGAGCATGCATCTTCCCCATTGCAACATTCGCCTGTGAGACCTGGACACTTACTAAACAAGCTGAACAGCGCATAAATGTCTTTGAATATAAATGTTATAGACGGGTTCTAAGAATATACTATTGGATACAAAAAAGAATAAATGGATCCACACGACAAGATCTGAATATTGAAGAATTCTGGCTACTAAAGACCATAAAACAAAGAAAATTTAAATATTTTGGCTACTAGAAACGTCACAACAGTTTGGAGAGAACAATCATCGAGGGGTATATGACAGGGAAGAGAGGAAGAGGAAGGCCAAAGAGAAGATGGGTGCAGAATGTGGAAGATGATCTCCAGATGGGTGTATCGAACGCGGGACATCTTGCTTACGATCGAGAGGTTTTCCGGAAGGTTGTTATGGGAGCGAGGTTCTGCAAGGGATATACTACTGAATGAATGAATGAATGAATGAATGAATTAATTAATTAATTAAATAAATAATAGTTACCGACGGAGATTCGAACCTCTCACATCCAAATGGCAACAGCGCTTGACTGTAGGAACAAGTGTACACCGGTCCGTGACCAACTAGATTACCGAAACTGCATGAGGGCAAGTCCCAGTGTCGGGGACGTGGAGAACGTGCTAGGACAAAGACAACATCACACAAGCGTTCAAAGATGTTGGGTACAGACACATACTGCGCTGAATATATCTTTACCATCATCATCATCATCATCATCATCATCATCATCATCATCATCATCATCATCATCATCATCATCATCATCATCATGATCATCAAGTGTCCTGACAGCTAATGTAGACGTTCATCTATCTCCACAGCTCTCGGTCTTTGGTGTTCTGTATCAACTCTGCTGATGATATTGGGAATTCATCCCGAATTCCCATGTCTCTGTCCATCCAGTATTATTTCTCTTGGTCTACTGAATCTGCCTCTCTTTCCCTTGATCTTTCCAGTAGTCACAGTGTTCTTCTCATAACATATAATGTTGTAGTTTCATTAGCCTCTTTCAGGCAATTGTTGTTAGTTATTCTGGCAGTCAAAGAAATTCGCAACAGTCACCTCAGGAACCACATCTCCGTTGCTTTCTTTTTTCCTTAACATTTCGGTGTCATCTTTTGTCTTTGATAAGGGCATACGAACGCAAGTCGTAATCCCGCATACCGCGTTCGAAACACAGCTGCGGGCGAGTTAGCAGCAGATCGCCTTGATTTTCATACAATTGAATGGGTGCCAGTGTTCAGAAAGCAATGGCAATTTTGTGAGTGCATACCCTATTTACAGGACATCGCTGTCAACACCAACACTGCTAATTTTGATGTCTTGGCAAGTTTAGGTTCTGTAATTTGCCATTGCTTACTGAACGACCGGCTCCCATACCAACACATTAATACCCAGCGTAACGCGGTATGATGCCAAATAGGTCGCAGCTGTGTTTCGAACGCGGGTAAGCTGGCTTACGAATCGCGTCTGAAAGCCCTTAGCCACGGAGACACTATTAAACTACTTTACGTAAAACTTGACAAGAAATCAAAAACAGGCAACAAATAACAAACAGCCAGAAATGCTGGAGGTGACTGCGACGTCATGTAAGGGATATACAACTAACTGTTCTTTTAAACCACCATTGCTACTTTTGTCTTGATATTCAAGGAGTGCCTTTTGTCCGTTCTTTGCAGTATCATTAACCACAATTTCCAACAATTGTCTGTGTGTGTGTATGTGTGTGTGTGTGAGTGTGTGTGTGTGTGTCTATATATATATATATATATATATATATATATATATATATATATATATATATATATATATATATATATATATATATATATATCAGTCTATTTTCGGGACAGTGGTACTGGGCCGGGACAGTGATACTGAGCCGGGACAGTGCATCCATGGAAGTCCTGTAAGAGAGAAATATGTAAGTTTGCCATCTACCCATGCCTCGTCTGTTTGGTTTGAACTTCGAGCAAATCGACAACAGTTTGACAGAAAACATCCCGGGGACAAACATAAGTTTAAGAAAATGTGAAAACAAATATAAGTAAAGTTGATAATTAGGTTGATAAATGTAAATACTTAGGAGCACTTGTATATACTTTTTAAATACTTAGATGCCTTCCCGTACGACACCACTGGTCAAGACGCCATAAGCAAGATCAGAAGAAGGAAACTAACTTCCTCCCGTAGGAGACAAGAAAGATGGCTGCAGCCACCATGGTGGAATGGAGAGGTCGAGAAGGTGTGGCTGGGAAAGAGGCAGGCTGTCAAAGACTGGCAAAAGGCCAGAAAGGTTAACATGCCACAGGTTGAGTTGGCGAACCTGAAGACTGAGGTCGTTAGGACGACGACTTTATTCAAATCCTGCGCCAAACAGGCCAAGGCCGACAAATGGGACGAGTTCTGCAGGAAGGTGTGCTCCGAGCAATCTCTTACGACATTCTGGCGCCTCCACAAGAGCATGAACGGTGCTGCAAAACGTAGGGGTATTCCAGACTTTCAAGGCACGGACCTCGCATGGAAAAAGTCGGATGCGGATAAAGGTAAGGCCCTTCTTGCACGCTACATAGAACAGACTGACCAGAAAGACGAGCCCGCCAGACAGAGGACCACAACAACACTCTCTCAGTTGTGCGTGGGGGTCGGGACAGACGAAGAATGGACAATCACAGTTGACATATTGCGTGCGATGCTCAAGAAATCACCTAACACCGCCCCAGGCCCAGACGGCATCCGATATGGTGACCTAATGGTGATATCAGATGATGACATGGAAGAACTGGCCAGAGAATTCAACACCAGTATCCAGAGGGGTCAGGTCAAAGAAGAATGGCTACACAGCTACTTGCTGCCGCTGCCAAAACCGAACAAAGACCACTCCAAGATAAGCGGCTACAGAATCATTACGATGCAGAATACTGTTGGCAAGCTACTGGAGAAAATTGTAGCACACAGACTTGCTTGGGACTTGGAACAGCTCGGCTGCTTCCCGCCCACACTTGGAGGATACAGACGCAACAAAGAGTCATGGCTGAATGCGGCGGTCTTTGCTCAAGATGTTTACGAAGGATTTCAGGTCAGAGAAGAGACATGTGCGGCCGCCATAGACTTAGAGGACGCATATAACAGAGTATCTTTCGAGCACTTGATGCAAACCCTCCTCAGACTGAAAGTGCACCCTCACTTTGTACGATGGATAGCTGCAGTTCTACTCCAAAGGAAGGTGGTGCTAAGATGCGGGAGTTGGTCTTCTGAGCCGATAACGATATGTCCAGGATTGCCGCAGGGTTCACCACTGTCACCAGTACTATTCAACGTGTATACGGTGCCGATCACTGAACAACAGTTGGATGGGAGGGGTAGGACTCTATCATTCGTTGACGACATCCTCGTGTATCGACAGGGTCGAGATAGACAGGCGGTTGCCAACTATATGCAGGGCGAACTAGATCGAATTTCCTCATGGTGTGCTGATGCCGGCGCCCTTGTCAACCCTGCAAAGGCAACGGTTACATGGTTCTCACTAAACAACCATATTGTGAAAACAGACCTGCCGGCAGTAAGAATGGATGGGAGCATTCTGAGTAGAACCCAGTCAATGACATATCTTGGCGTGAGGCTTGATCGTAGCCTGTCCTTCAGAGATCATGTCGATTATGTCATAACGAAGGCTCGAAAAGGTTTGGCAGCAATGAGAGTCATGGCGACTGCCAATATCGAGCAAAGACTGCTATTACTTCTGTTCCAAGGACTTGTGCTTTCACGCATCGAGTATGCCCTGGCCATCCTCACTGTCAGCCCTACACAGATTGGAAGACTTGAAAAGGTACAAAACGAAGCCATGCGCATCATTTTGTGCTGCACGAGAGACACCAGCTGTGTAGCAATGAGATACCTCCTTGACTTCCCGACAATGGAACACAGGATCAAGATCTGGAGAGCTCGTGCATACTTAAAAATAAGTGCAGATGAGCAGCACCCTCTGCATGACGCTGTATTCAGAGAAAAGGGTGACAGGCTAAAGAGGGGCAAATCATGGATGGGTCGGGCGGAAGATGTCGTCGGACAGGTCTGCAGTCTTACCAGTATCAACCCCGGCAAGGAATGGGTGCCGGTGCCTCCAGCTTTTAAGTGTACCTTCTCCTGCATTATCACATTCGACAGACGGTGCAGAGAGCAGAACCCTGCCGCTGTCAATGCAGAGGTTAACGCGCTCATCTATGATCACTCAGATAGCCCCGAAGTGCTCATCTATACAGATGGATCTGTTGTAAAGCAGCAGAGAAGTGCGTGGGCATTTACAGCCCGTTCAGCGGGCCGAACCGTTCAAGAATCCAGTGGTGCCCACTCTATGACCACGAGCAGCATGACGATGGAGGTGATGGCAGTTACACAGGCTTTCATATGGCTGGAATCACAGCATTATACCAACGTGTGTGTACTAAGTGATTCAATGAGCATGATTCAGAAGGTCGAAGCTGGATCTGTACGTAGACAGTGGACTGAGTCGCTGCGGAAGTCTGTTGTCCGCAAAGTCACCTTCATCTTCGTCCCGGGACATGCGGGAGTCGAGGGAAATGAACGAGCTGATAAATTGGCTGGCTCTGCACCCCCTGTAGATGGCCAGCCCATGGATCGTGCCGATGTTATTAACGCCCTTAAAGATATGGCGAGAACAGAGGATTTTGACGCCAGTGATTCCACATCGCTCTCCAGGATGAAAGACCTGGGAGTAAGAATCGGCACAGCCAGACGCGAGAGGTACATCGGGAAAACAAAGCGCCTCGTCAACCAACACAGAACTGGCACCATTAGCCACCGGACGCTGATGCATATGCTGGGGGGAGGATCTGAGCACCTATGGACATGTCCGGAATGCAACGAATATACCCCAACTGATAACTAACTAACTAACTTAGGAGCAGTTGCAATATCAGATGGAAGATGTGTGATGGAGATATCGAGCAGAATTGATCAAGCAAAAGCTGTATTACAGAAAATGAGTTGAGGTGAGTTGAATCAAGAAGCGACATCGCAACACTCGGGACATTCCCAGACGTTCTCCGCCCTCATCTGCAACAGCCAGCGACGAGTCCCAATACTAATGGTATCATGTAGCAGTCTGATTACGTTTTCATCAGGCCTTTCCTTGAATTCCAGTGTCGGCCAGATCTTCTGGTCACTCCCTGCAGCACCATTCTCTCCAGGCATTGATAGTCTATCGCTTCCTCCGCATTATATACACGACCCCAAAGAACCACCACCACGTCTATCTTATCATGCACCAAAACCTCACACAGCGGTGCACAACCAGCCAATCTGTCCGTCGGCATGTGTCCCACCCTACCAGCGTGTCTTAGGGGGTGAAAAGACCCAAAAGATGCTCCCTATCTTTGATTGTTGCATTGAAACCTGTCACTCTTCCCGAAGCATTCCAAAAAATGAAAAGTATTTGATGCAATAAGGAACTATCATTGAATGTCAGACAGAGAAGTAAAATATTATATAGAGACTGTAATGCTCTGTGGCAGTCAATTATGGAAAGTGAATGAACAAATTAGAAATAGTTTACATGCAACGGAGATTCCTCGAGTGACTAACAACTATTGCCTGAAAGAGGCTAATGAAACTAGAACAGTATATACAACAATAAGAAAGATACAAATAGTTTTGTTTAGTCATGTGACGAGAAGAGAGGCATCGGAGAACATCGTGACTACTGGAAAGATCAGCGGGAAAAGAACAAGAGGCTGACAGAGAGAAATGATGCTGAATGGACTGTGACGTTGTCATGGAGGAATATTATCAGCAGCTAGTGTACACTAAGGTCAGAGATGTGGGGAGAGACAGGTGGGCAGGGAACATGATGATGATGATAGTCTCGTAACAGACACTGTAACACAGCTTAAGCTCCACTGGACATATGGTGTTAGACTCTTATTTTTAATTGCCCAACCGACACTGAGGGGCTGATGTGGTCAGTGTCTCGCCGACCGCCTTAACATCCCAAGGCATTTCCTGGTACCCATTTGAAACTGGGTAGACCTAAAAGTCCAGCTTTATTTTGTTTTAAAAATCCTTCTCGATAAGGGTTTGAACTAAAGACCACCCGGCCGTGAGACGAGTCTAGCCACAGCGCTTGTCGCTGCCCTTCAAATAGATAATGGATAATGCGGAGACACTTCTGTGGTTTAAAAGAAAACGATATAAAGAGAACTTGAACATACATGTATATGTAATAACATTCGCAATGTGGTAAACAAGTGTACACCTCTGACGTAGACAAGCGGCTCCGGCTGTAAATTATACAACTTAATCTGCGGACACAACACACGCTATTGTCGGCACTCCCTGACATAAATGTGTCTAAGTTTACGTTCAGTCAAGTGTGTCGTTCAGCCCGCCTCTTAAAGGCTCTCTCTTTAAGAATGTGCAGGTTTTAAGTTGCCAGGCCTGGGCGGCTGGTATATATCGTGATATCATTTCTTCGCTTATAGACCAGGATGTCTTGGCGAAAATGTCACATGGGTTACGAGTATGTACAGGATTAATCACATGTGTTTATTTCAGGTGAAACAGGTGAGTTTTAAACTACGTAGTGTATTTAAATCTACCATATTAGTTTGACTAAGATAATCACAAATACTGAAGTACTATACTGGAAAGATCAGGTTGTGTGACGGTTTGTTACGTGCTCAGTCTTCGTAGACTTATATGGATAAGACACATCACGAGGCTGGATGACGGCAGAATACCAAGGGACAACTGTTTTGTATTTTTAAAAAAAAGTTGTTGCAAATCCTTTACAAGACGTAGCAGTCAACCCCCGCATCTTTTGGCTGTTCGTGATTCCTGATAATTTACGTTTAGTAGTTTGCCATGGCTTTCTGAACTACCGGCACCCATACCATTTCATAAAAAACCAATACAGCTGTGTTTCGAACGCGGGTATGCGGAATTATGAATTCCGTCCTTAACTCCTTCCCCACGGAGAGGATCGGTAAAAGATATCAGGGTCGGCCTCTACTACGGTACAAAGATGTGTGTAAGCGGGACATGATTGATACAGGCATTGATGCTGAACCGTGGTGAGCAAGCCGCCACTGAACGTATTGCATGGAGAGAAAAGATCAGGAATGGAATAAAGACAAAGAAGAAAATGATTGCAGCTAGATTACACACAGAGCGTTTGAGACGTCAAATGGTGCGTGATGGTGGAAATGATCACGTGTTCACATCCACAGTGAACGAACATCTACAGTGCAAATTGGTCTGATCAGCTCTGATCAGCAGGCACATTAGCAGGCACCACGGGTTGCAGTTGTTATGTCTTGTTTGAAACAGAATGTAACAAACTATCATCTGTCAGGACGGCCAGGTGTCAGAGAGACTAGTTTGCCTGAAGGTGTGAGACAGGGTTGTGTACTGTCTCCCTATCTGTGTATTTGTGAGACAGGGTTGTGTACTGTCTCCCTATCTGTGTATTTCTGAGACAGGGTTGTGTACTGTCTCCCTATCTGTTTATTTGTGAGACAGGGTTGTGTACTGTCTCCCTATCTGTTTATTTGTGAGACAGGGTTGTGTATTGTCTCCCTATCTGTGTATTTGTGAGACAGGGTTGTGTACTGTCTCTTTATCTGTGTATTTGTGAGACAGGGTTGTGTACTGTCTCCCTATCTGTGTATTTGTGAGACAGGGTTGTGTACTGTCTCCCTATCTGTGTATTTGTGAGACAGGGTTGTGTACTGTCTCCCTATCTGTGTATTTGTGAGACAGGGTTGTGTACTGTCTCCCTATCTGTGTATTTGTGAGACAGGGTTGTGTACTGTCTCCCTATCTGTTTATTTGTGAGACAGGGTTGTGTACTGTCTCCCTATCTGTTTATTTGTGAGACAGGGTTGTGTACTGTCTCCCTATCTGTGTATTTGTGAGACAAGGTTGTGTACTGTCTCCCTATCTATTTATTTGTGAGACAGGGTTGTGTGCTATCTCCCTATCTGTGTATTTGTGAGACAGGGTTGTGTACTGTCTCCCTATCTATTTATTTGTGAGACAGGGTTGTGTACTATCTCCCTATCTGTTTATTTGTGAGACAGGGTTGTGTACTGTCTCCTTATCTGTGTATTTGTGAGACAGGGTTGTGTACTATCTCCCTATCTATTTATTTGTGAGACAGGCTTGTGTACTGTCTCCCTATCTATTTATTTGTGAGACAGGGTTGTGTACTATCTCCCTATCTGTTTATTTGTGAGACAGGGTTGTGTACTGTCTCCCTATCTGTGTATTTGTGAGACAAGCTTGTATACTATCTCCCTATCTACTTATTTGTGAGACAGGGTTGTGTGCTATCTCCCTATCTGTTTATTTGTGAGACAGGGTTGTGTACTGTCTCCTTATCTGTGTATTTGTGAGACAGGGTTGTGTACTATCTCCCTATCTATTTATTTGTGAGACAGGCTTGTGTAATGTCTCCCTATCTATTTATTTGTGAGACAGGGTTGTGTCCTATCTCCCTATCTATTTATTTGTGACACAGGGTTGTGTACTATCTCCCTACCTGTTTATTTTGTACATAATAATGCGATCCACACAGGACATGTCCGGAATATTGGTTAGCAGATTTGTGACAAATAAAATGTAGGTTGAGATCAAGCAAAAATGGATGGTGGAAAATGGGAAGTAGGGGTGTGTCACAGTTATGACTTAACAGTTGTCAATACGGTAGCAGACATGTACACTATAACACAATGACAACGTTTCAGCGATATCTAATCCCATAGCAAGTACAGGAAGCAGTTACGACATAAAAGTTGTTAATATGGTAGCAGACATGTTACATTATATCATAATGACAACATTTCAGCGATATATAACCCGATGGCAGATACAGGAAATGGCGTAATCATCCTATGTCACTTATTAAGCTAATGGGCATATGTAAACAACGAGCGTTCAGATGAGAACATGGGTTCGGTCTATGAAAATAACGTTCAATTCCCA
This sequence comes from Cepaea nemoralis, assembly GCA_014155875.1. NCBI lineage: Eukaryota > Metazoa > Mollusca > Gastropoda > Stylommatophora > Helicidae > Cepaea > Cepaea nemoralis. The sequence goes on from JACEFZ010022774.1 coordinate 173,143, forward strand.
GAAATTTTAAATATAACTGCAACAGAAAGCTGAGAACGAGGATCTTAGTCTGAATACCATAAAAACGTTATTAATGGTAATTAAATAAACAAAATAAACAGAATGTTTTCCGAAAGGAAACATGAAAGTGAATGGAATGAAAATGAAACAATTCAAATATATTTAAGTGTCGGGATACTCTAATCTCATCGGATGGAAGATGTATTAGCGAAGTTAAATATATGGAATAGCCTAGACTAAAACAACATTTCACAAGATGAAGTATATTCTCTGCAATTTATTTGTGTCAATTGGGGTGTGAAAAAAGAGTTGTTTAGATCTATATAGAGACATTACTTACATACATAAGCGAATCATGGGCCCGGGAAGGTTAACCCGGTCAACAAATGCCCGCAGAAGTCGGATGTGTCGGTCTAACGGCGCAAGAACGCAGCTCTGCTGTAAACAGGCACACCGCAGTCATATCCGAGAAAAAAAAATCAGGATGAACGCAGAAGAAGAGGAAGAATCATGGACAGTTAGCAAAATAGTAGTTAATTATGTAGTTAAGTTGAGCTAAGAACCGACATCATTGCACCCAGGACATTCCAATAAGCGTCCCGTCCCCTCGTTCAACAGCCAGCGAAGAGTCATAATGCTAATCGTTCCAACTGCATTCTGATAGAAAGTTCTCCTGGTCTTCCCTCTCAGTTTTTAGATTCGTCCAGAACCCCTGCCGATCCCCTGGCATATACAAAACAAGCTTAACGGACTCTGCAGCTCAACTGTGGAACAATCTTCCACATGAAATAAAAGACATCATCAATCCCTATACATATAATCGCAAATTATTTGAACACTATCTCAGTACGGATTACCTTCCCCCATAATAATAAAAGTAATAATATAATAACACCCTAGTATAACAGCCAGTCCCCTTTTGGTAGGCCAGTATATTCCACGTAGCTAATAAATGCAACACCAGTTATTACTATTACTGAGTCGTGTAGTATTTATTTTTAATGTTTCCACATGGAAAATATCCATATGCATATCTTTTATATTGTTGCTGTTTTCAGTTAGCCTTGAATGATGTGTAAATGGTATAATGTATGAAAGAGAGTGATAAAAGGACAGAATGTTAGACGGGCCTGCGTGCCCAATTCTTAACCCTTTCAAAATAAAGTTTTGTTGTTGTTGTTGTTGTTGTTGTTGTTGTTGTTATAATTCGCTCTACATACGTGTGCTAAGTCTGTTCTCCCACTGTCTCCACCTGGTCCCACAGGCGTCCGACCTCCTCTCCCTTGTCCATTGGTAATCTACCACCTAGAGGAGCATTCCCTGCCAGCCTATCAGCCTGTTCATTCCAACGCACTCCCACATGTCCAGGGCAGAAAATCCACACAATACTGACAATCTGTGACCTCTGAAGCGAGGCAAGCCATTGTACATAAAACATTCCTTTCTTCACCTTACTAAGCATACTACTGGAGTCCGTAATGAATACAATGTTGTAGCGGTCTCCTCCAACCAACGGAATGACGCTGTGACTACTTCCACCTCCATTCTCATGCTGGAGGTCGTAGCCTCATATGCAATAACCCCCTCTGTCAAGCATTGTGCACTAACCTTCGCAATAGAACCCCAGCCACAACGTCTGTTTCTCACCACTGACCAATCGTGTAGATCACCATATCACCTTGATGTGCATTACCCTAGATCAGTTGTTGCATCTCAAACTCTGTGCGGCCCGCTGCCCATTGTCTGCACTCTCGACCCACTGTTACTATTAGTTATAGTAGTATTAGATGTAGTAGTCGTAGTAGTAGTAGTAGTAGTAGTAGTAGTAGTAGATGTAGTAGTAGAAGTAGTAGTTGTA
>JACEFZ010022774.1:182500-209068 GCA_014155875.1 Cepaea nemoralis
TAGTAGTAGTAGTAGTAGTAGTAGTAGTAGTAGTAGTAGTAGTAGTAGTAGTAGTAGTAGTAGTAGTAGTAGTAGTAGTAGTAGTAGTAGTAGTAGTAGTAGTAGTAGTAGTAGTAGTAGTAGTAGTAGTAGTAGTAGTAGTAGTAGTAGTAGTAGTAGTAGTAGTAGTAGTAGTAGTAGTAGTAGTAGTAGTAGTAGTAGTAGTAGTAGTAGTAGTAGTAGTAGTAGTAGTAGTAGTAGTAGTAGTAGTAGTAGTAGTAGTAGTAGTAGTAGTAGTAGTAGTAGTAGTAGTAGTAGTAGTAGTAGTAGTAGTAGTAGTAGTAGTAGTAGTAGTAGTAGTAGTAGTAGTAGTAGTAGTAGTAGTAGTAGTAGTAGTAGTAGTAGTAGTAGTAGTAGTAGTAGTAGTAGTAGTAGTAGTAGTAGTAGTAGTAGTAGTAGTAGTAGTAGTAGTAGTAGTAGTAGTAGTAGTAGTAGTAGTAGTAGTAGTAGTAGTAGTAGTAGTAGTAGTAGTAGTAGTATAGTAGTAGTAGTAGTAGTAGTAGTAGTAGTAGTAGTAGTAGTAGTAGTAGTAGTAGTAGTAGTAGTAGTAGTAGTAGTAGTAGTAGTAGTAGTAGTAGTAGTAGTAGTAGTAGTAGTAGTAGTAGTAGTAGTAGTAGTAGTAGTAGTAGTAGTAGTAGTAGTAGTAGTAGTAGTAGTAGTAGTAGTAGTAGTAGTAGTAGTAGTAGTAGTAGTAGTAGTAGTAGTAGTAGTAGTAGTAGTAGTAGTAGTAGTAGTAGTAGTAGTAGTAGTAGTAGTAGTAGTAGTAGTAGTAGTAGTAGTAGTAGTAGTAGTAGTAGTAGTAGTAGTAGTAGTAGTAGTAGTAGTAGTAGTAGTAGTAGTAGTAGTAGTAGTAGTAGTAGTAGTAGTAGTAGTAGTAGTAGTAGTAGTAGTAGTAGTAGTAGTAGTAGTAGTAGTAGTAGTAGTAGTAGTAGTAGTAGTAGTAGTAGTAGTAGTAGTAGTAGTAGTAGTAGTAGTAGTAGTAGTAGTAGTAGTAGTAGTAGTAGTAGTAGTAGTAGTAGTAGTAGTAGTAGTAGTAGTAGTAGTAGTAGTAGTAGTAGTAGTAGTAGTAGTAGTAGTAGTAGTAGTAGTAGTAGTAGTAGTAGTAGTAGTAGTAGTAGTAGTAGTAGTAGTAGTAGTAGTAGTAGTAGTAGTAGTAGTAGTAGTAGTAGTAGTAGTAGTAGTAGTAGTAGTAGTAGTAGTAGTAGTAGTAGTAGTAGTAGTAGTAGTAGTAGTAGTAGTAGTAGTAGTAGTAGTAGTAGTAGTAGTAGTAGTAGTAGTAGTAGTAGTAGTAGTAGTAGTAGTAGTAGTAGTAGTAGTAGTAGTAGTAGTAGTAGTAGTAGTAGTAGTAGTAGTAGTAGTATATAGTAGTAGTAGTAGTAATAGTAGTAGTAGTAGTAGTAGTAATAATAGTAGTAGTAGTAGTAGTAGTAGTAGTAGTAGTAGTAGTAGTAGTAGTAGTAGTAGTAGTAATAAGTAGTAGTAGTAGTAGTAGTAGTAATAGTAGTAGTAGTAGTAGTAGTAGTAGTAGTAGTAGTAGTAGTAGTAGTAGTAGTAGTAGTAGTAGTAGTAGTAGTAGTAGTAGTAGTAGTAGTAGTAGTAGTAGTAGTAGTAGTAGTAGTAGTAGTAGTAGTAGTAGTAGTAGTAGTAGTAGTAGTAGTAGTAGTAGTAGTAGTAGTAGTAGTAGTAGTAGTAGTAGTAGTAGTAGTAGTAGTAGTAGTAGTAGTAGTAGTAGTAGTAGTAGTAGTAGTAGTAGTAGTAGTAGTAGTAGTAGTAGTAGTAGTAGTAGTAGTAGTAGTAGTAGTAGTAGTAGTAGTAGTAGTAGTAGTAGTAGTAGTAGTAGTAGTAGTAGTAGTAGTAGTAGTAGTAGTAGTAGTAGTAGTAGTAGTAGTAGTAGTAGTAGTAGTAGTAGGCCTCGTTCAGTCATGAAGGACTATAGAGTTGTGCCGCTGCAGAAACACCTGACATCGCGTCTGGTGACTGTATAGTCCAATGGGAGAGTGACAATCTCTGTCCCGTGTCACCGCTGTTACTTGGTGTTGAAGTGACCTCTCCAGGACACAAGCCTGGGCAATGGAATGCGGAGAGTGCCCTGCCATGACAATTTGTTAGATCTTGTTAGATGTTAGATTTAGATTGCATTTCCTCGCACCAGGATAAGACTTGTACCCACCCAATTGTGCTCTTCCGTCCGAAGCCGTTGGCTCAATGTGCGGTGTCGGGTTTGGTAAGCGCCGCCCAACATTCGGCGCTTACAGGTAGTACCGTCTACTGTCATACGGTAGCTCAGTCATATCTGACTAAGACCTGACTGCTACTATTACCTTGTTGTTAATTATGCAGAAGCTGCGTAATTTTGATCTTATAGAAGTTTGATGGGAACACCGTAGACGGACAGAAACTTTCTAGAAGATATCTTAGCAGAAGTTAACTGAGAAAGAGAAATGGTTACTTACATGAGAAGAAGTCACCAATTCGCAATCGAGGAGACCAAGATAGAGGATGTTGAACAGTTTGACGTCACGGTATAGTGGGGCATCAGTATCAAGATTGCATGTACACAAAACAGAAGATTGTGGACAGACATGATCACCAACTCCACACGCCATGGACTATAATAAGAAGTTTCATTTCGTCTTTTGTTTTATTTTGTTCGTAATTCGTAATGAAATATTGTCGAGGTCGACCTTCGTAATTTATTGAATTATTACCAGCAAATTGACATAAAGCACACAGGAAATATGCATGGATGCCCTGTCTCTCTCAGCAGACCCCGGTGTAGTAATTCTGATTGTCCAAATAGCTCATCTATATATATAAAACACAATGTATGTATTTCCGTCCGTCCTTTATGCGTTCGCGAACGGTCCATCCGATTGAGATGAAATTTTCTACACGTTTTCCTTTCATTCCTGTGCAACTTACTGTCATAGTTTTTTAGTTTTTTTTCGGCTACTTACTTACTAAAATTTAATATTTCATTTTTCATTATATATTTCTATATAGCAAGGGGACTTAACTCTAGAAAAGTTGTTTCAAGGGGCATAACTTTTAATAACATTTCTATATACTTTATAGTCATATTGTTGCATCGCTTTCAAAGATTTATAAACTCTTTGTCTATAGTTATTTTCAGGCATATGAGTTATAATAAATAATGATATAATCTTTAAGGCATTTTCAAAGTTTTCATAAAAATAATGCATAATGCATAACATTGTAACTCATCTTTTTATGCTTAAAGAAGTTATCTACAGTCATGTAGGTGATTAGAAACAGTTTTCATTAAAAATAATGGATGGTGTGTGGAAGGACATTCTTTTAAGTTACTGTGTGAATTTAATGAGACGCTCCCCGCCAGGAGCTGGGCGAAGCCACGCCGGGTCAGATAGATAGACAGACAGACAGACAGATAGTCGGGAACGGGAGCTTATATGACTACTTATATGAATTAAATGAGATGCTCCCCACCAGGGACTGGGTGAAGCCGGGCCGGCTCAGACAGACCGACAGACAGACAGACAGACAGACAGACAGACAGACAGACAGATAGTCAGGAACGGGAGCTTATATGACTACGTATATGAATTAAATGAGATGCTCCCCACCAGGGACTGGGTGAAGCCGGGCCGGGTCAGACAGACAGACAGACAGACAGATAGTCGGGAACGGGAGCTTATATGACTACGTATATGAATTAAATGAGATGCTCCCCACCAGGGACTGGGTGAAGCCGGGGCGGGTCAGCCAGACAGACAGACAGACAAACAAGCAGACAGACAGACAGACTGATAGATAGATAGATCCCCTCCAGGGACTGGGCGAAGCCGGGCCGGGTCAGCTAGTCAATTATAAATGCGTCATGTCGTCCTTGGATGTCGGCCATGGGGTTAAGGATTCGCACCCATATCAGTGCAGATTTGTAACAATTTACCTGGGATTCTGCGTTGATCAAACCTAACTGATCCCCAGGTAATGTCCAGGGAAATAAAGGCAACAGCTGATATATTGACCACATTATCCACCGAGTGCCAATGGTCGTTACAAGTACAGGTCCAGCACGCACGCCCAATGCGCCTATAAATAGCGGGAGAGTGCCCGTTTATGGGCTTCATATATCGAGTGTCCCATGAACTCTGTTATTCCCTCTGTGCAGCGTTTATATGGCGGGTCTTTTCTTCTGGTTCCTTTTGGTTTGAGCATCTTTGCTTTACTTATTTTTCTCGTTCAGGGCTGCTTCCAAACCTAATATATTCATCATCATCATCATCATCATCATCATCATCATCATCATCATCATCATCATCACCACCACCACCACCACCATCATCATCATCATCATCATCATCATCATCATCATCATCATCATCATCATCATCATCATAATCATTTAGTGCCATTCCTTTCGGCGTAGGCAATCATGCCCCTCCACATACTACGATCTCCGACGGCAATGATCATTTTGTGTGTTAACTCCCTTCCGTGCCATGACACAAGATTGAATAATTTTCTCACTCTGTCTTCCTCTATCTACCTTTCAACAAATATTTCCGGTTGTCAAGAAATGTTCCAGTTTTTGTCTTCTCATAATGTGGGGAAAAAAAATTATGACTGCTTTTTTTCTGATGTTTGTGATAAGTTGTCTTTGCGACTTAGCGTCCCTCAAAATGTCCAGATTGTTAATTTTGGCTGACCAATTAATTGTCAGCATTATTCTATAAAACCACATCGCCAAGGCCTCCAGGGATATTTTCGCCTGTTTACTAACTGCCCATGATTCGCAGCCATATGTTAAAAATCTTTCTATGTACAACGCAAGAACTCTTTTTCAACAAGCGTTAATAAATCATGGAAGTGTTGGTGTAGCTGATTAGCCTATCTTATAATCATTCTTTATCAGTCTGTTGTACATGACAAGTATTGTCTGAATTCTTTCATCAGTTCTTGCTTCATTCTACCAGTGCATGTGTGTATGTGTAAGTGTGTGTATATGTGTATGTATGGTATGTGTGTATGTGTGCACATGTCTGTAGATGTGTGTGCACAGTTGTGCGTATGTGTAGGTTGGTATTTTTAGAGTGGGTTGGTAAATTGGTTGTTAGGTGGGTCCACAGGTGATAAGACGGGTGGATAGGTAGATAGGTAGATGGAAACTTGAGTAGGTGGGTAGATAGGTAGGTGAGTATTTAGGTTGGCAGGTAGGTGGGTAGATATGTGTAAGTGTAAATTAGTAGATAGGTAGGTGGGAAGAAAGACGCGTAGGTCGGTGGGTAGGTAGGTAGGTAGATGAAAAGGTAGATTCGAAGGTGAGTAGATAGGTAGGTAGGTAAGTAGACTTGTGGGTAGACTGGTAAGTATGAGGATGGGTAGATAATAATAATAATAATAATAATAATAATAATAATAATAATAAGTCTTTATTTTCAAAGGGTTAAGAATTGGGCACGCAGGCCCCTCTGACATAGAGTGATGGGTAGGTAGGTTGTTAGATTGGTGGGTAGGTAGACGTGTTTATATCTAGGTGGTTAGAAAGGTTGGTGGGTAGGTAGATGGATAGTTAGGTAGATAGCTAGGTAGGTAGATGTGTAAGCAGGTAGATAAGTGGGTGTGTAGATTGGTTGGTACGTAGGTGAGTAGATAGGTAGGTGGGTAGGTAGGTTGGTGGGTAGATGGATATATAGGTAGATAGGTAGGTGGTTGGATAGGTAGACTGGTGGGAATGTAGATGGGTAGATAGGCGGATAGTTAGGTCGGTAGATAGACATATGGGCAGACAAGCTGGTGGTTAAATGTGTATGCAGTTATGTGAGGATGTGACTGTATGTTGGTGGATGGCTGAATGGATATGTGGTCGGGGTGGTGGTCGTATTCGCGGCGACACACATACATGTGTAATCACCTATTCACCCACTCACGACAGCCGCAGTAAAGTAGCAGCTAGAAGCTTGCCTACTGTACGTCCAGGGTTCCATCCTCATCAGAAGGGTTTCGGATGTTGTAAATTGATTTGGACTCGCAGACCGATGCAACCTAAAATGGGCACTAGGTCATGTCTTGAAAAGTGAAAGCGACCACTGAGTGCAGTCTGGTGCAATAAACATACGGTAATACCTCTAGATGTCAAAATGCGCATTAGGCGTGATAAAGTCACCTTTTCTTTATTTACGCTAGCACTTACGCACACAAATAGACATGTACGCACTAACATATATGCGTCTGTACGTATTCATGTATGTACGTGGGTTTATATGTGCGTGTGTAAGCATGCCTGAATGTATAGATGTACATACGTCGGTTGTCAAACACTCGTACACAACAAAGAACTAGTCCATAAAAGACGCTCAGAAAGCCCTAAGACACCATTGCTAATCCACTTAATTAAACGGCTGTTATTTGTATACAAAAACAATTGAAGGACACATTTGTAGGCAACAGTAATTAGCTGGATAGGCCGAGCAAAGTATCTGCTTATTCATTCAACAATTAGTCATAGAGAGTAATCCGGATGTTCTTAGTTAAACGAAGGGATCTTTATATTATTTAAACTGTGTTTGTGGTTCATGCTGTGAAAGGATTTAAGGAAGGTAAATTTGTTATTCTGTTAAATTGTTGATCATTGTGATTTTAATTTGTTTGACATATATCTAAGATATACACACAACGTACAAACAAACTTGGAGATAATGAAGCAAATATAATCACATACATATACACACATCTCTCTCGCGCCTCTCTTTCTCACTCACTCTCTCTCCCCATCTTTCTCTTGTCTCCTCTCTCTCTCTATCAATCTCTGTCTGTCTCTCTCCCCCATCTCCGTCTGTTTGTCTCTTTGTCTCTCTGTCTCTCTGTCTCTCTCCCCATCTCTGTCTGTCTCAGTCTCGCTGTTTCTGTTCTTCTCTATCTCTCTGTATCTGTCCCTCTTCTCTCTGTCTCTGTGTTTCTCTGTATCTTTGTCCCTGTTTCTCCCTCTCATTCTCTATATCTCTTCTCATCTCTGTGTCTCTATCTCTCTCTGTCTCTCTATCTCTCTCTGTCTCTCTCCATCTCTGTCTCTCTCTCCATCTCTGTCTCCTGTCTCTCTCATATATACATAATATAACTACCAAACACGACATCAGATACAAGATAAGCTAGGCCTACTTTATAGGTTGACAGCAGAAATATTTCTAAACATGAATAAGGGGGAAGATAAAGATAATGAGAATCAAGGAGGCACTTGACAACCTGATCTCCCAGGGTTAACGCTCACTTTAGGGGTAGAATCATACACCTAGTTAGGCAGAAATGTAAACGTAGATGAGGAACAAATGAGATATGATAATCTAAAACAAAAGCAAATAACAAACAAACAAAGACACGAAGAGCTTTCAAGCGCTAAGAATTTATGGAAAGTCAATGGAAATTAATATTGACACCAAACTAAGCGTATTTAAAATAGATTAGAGAAGTAATCCCGCGGCAGGATACAACAATACACATACATGAAATATGAAAATTTAATTACTGTTTTCGTTTCCGTTTTAAATTTTAATTAACAGATTTAGTGCCAAGCAAAAATAAAGTTTGGACCTAACAAAAATGGATCATGGAAAATGGGAAGTTGAGGATTTATACAGAGGATTTATAACATAAAAGTGTATCCTTTGTAGCAGGCATGTTGTATTTATATATCACATTAAAGGGGGTTAAATAGGGAAAACTACTGTATATAAGCCCTGGCAGATAGGAGAAATCGTTTAAGACGAATAATCATCCCATCCTTCTAATCAGTTACATTTTCTAATTTCATATTTTACCTCAGATCTATGTGTGTTATCCCCTGATAAAGATGACTAGGATGGAAACGTTGATTCGTTGTGATGTAATATAACATAATTTTACGTGTTTATTATCATTATTACTTTCCATACGTTTGCAGTATTTTCATTCGTTGTAAGGTATGTACATTGTATCCGTGTTTATAATATCTCATATTTTCGTGGGAATCACATCTTCCTAACTGTTTTAATTTTATAAGAGTATCGAAAATAAAAATCACTAATAGTGTGTTCATTCATTCTGCAGCATGTCCTGTGCAAAACCTCGCTCACATAAATAATTCCTGAAAACTTCTCGATCGTTAGTAAGATACCCCGCTTCCGATACACCCATCTAGAGATCATCTGCCACATCCTGCACCCATCTTCTCTTTGGCTTCCCTCTTCCGCTCCTACCGGGCATACACCACTCCATTACAACTCTCTCCAAACCTTCATGACGCTCCAGGTGACCAAACAATTTCAACCCTCTTTGCCCCATCGTCTTTAGTAAACAACTATCTCCAACATTCAGATAACGCCGCATGGAGGCATTTGTTCCCCTTGGTATCCAAGAGACTCCAAGATCCCGTCGATAAATGATATATATGTAAGAGAAATAAATGACAACTAATACAAGTACTAATAATCTGCACACGTATTAAGTAGTGAATGCCCAGAATAGAAGGACTACAATGGTGTGACAGAATCACCAATGTGACTCTTTCATAGAGAGAACTAAATAAATATCAGTGAGCCAAACGTTGAGAAAAAGACGTTAGTGCTGGATAGGAGGCACACTGAGAAAGGTAATAATAGTACATGTATAGACTCGTATGTCTGCGAGACACATTAAGAAACCAGATAATAGTACACGTGTTAACTCGTATGTCTGGGAGACACGTTAAGAAACGAAATAATAGTACACGTATAAACTCGTATGTCTGGGAGACACATTGGGAAACGCCAGAATAGTACACGTGTAAACTCGTATGTCTGGGAGACACATTGAGAAACGCGATAATTGTACATGTAGTAAACTCGTATGTCTGGGAGACACATTGAGAAACTAGATAATAGTACACGTAGTAAACTCGTATGTCTGGGAGTCTGTGGGGATGTTGTTACACTGATTTCCACACTCTCCGAAGCTAATGGGCTCAATCCCGGAGTACATTGTAACGTTCAAGAGTGCAATTTTCTCAGAGATTCCCGGGTTGTCGTCACTTGGTGCTACGAGTTCGTGCTTTGTATTACGCTTTCGGCATGTGGGAGAAAACCAGGTGCAATGAAGTCGGTCCTCTGGTCTTTTAAACGCCTTTTTAGTCTGCTGTCTATAACCCACAGAGCCAGCGAAATAGAGGGACAACTAAACAAACATTTAGCAGAGAGTTAGAGACAGTCGTGAATAATAGAGAGAATATGTCAGGAGTCGCAAGATTTTTTTTTTCATATTCCTTACAGGACGTTGCAGTCAACATCAGCATTTTTCAGCTGCTGTTGATGTACTAGGCAAGATTACGCTCAGTAGTTTGCCATTGTTTCCTGAGCGACCTGCTCACATAACCCGTAAATTACCAACGCGGTGAGAACCGCTACCGATTATCACGCAGGTTGCGTTACTCAAGAGAATATACGGGATTACGGAGCCAGACGTTAATACCATGGGCCAGGGAGACCGGCGTCGCTAGATTGCAAGAGTTAAATATAGAATGACAGGGCTAACTGATTCAGCGCCAAGCAAAAAGTAGGTTTGGACCGAACTTGGCACACAATGAAATGAACATGTATTGTAATTTACATTTCCGTTCACTGATCCTCGATACCATGAAATAAAACATATTACACCATAACCCAAGTATAGCGATATATCGACCTTCTGTCGAAATGGGAGGTCACACATGGCGGTATAAATCCCTCGTCGCTGAATCAGTTAAAGGCCGATGCTCTAATGGGGGATCTGAGCAACAGAAGTCGACTCAACACCCAGTGCGCATAAAGATGTGTAAGAATGCCCTATACATTCTGTACAATATAAGTCCACCGGCTTTGTAGCTAAGGGGGAAAATAAAACATTAAAACAAACTTTCTTGCATATCCTTTACAGGACGTCGCAGTCAACCCTAGCAGTTTGGCTGTTTGTGATTTCTTGGTAAGTTTACGTTCACTAATTTGCCATTGCTGTCTGAACGATCGGCACTAATAACATTGTATAAAAACCATCGCCAGCAGTGATACTATTCCAATTCCAAGTGTTAAAACAAAATATGTTCCGGACCCGATCAACCTCCCAACTCTCGACTGGTTATATTTAGGGACATTATGGTGTTTCTGTTTCAGCGCGGGGGTGGGGGTAGTGGGGAGGGGGAGAGCTGAGTGGTCTCGAGATATGATGTCCACCTCGAGTTCTGGAGGTCCGGAATATTTTCACGTGGTGTTCTAGTAATAAAATTTCCTCTGGTCTCTGCGTAGTGAGATCGGACGCTCGTATGTATTGTGGCGCACGTAAAATAATCCCTTGGCAGTTGGAAATCCAAAAGAGTAGCCTTAACGTATCTCAGAATCCTCGCCGGTGCTACGGAGTTCATTCACTGAGCTGACAATCTTCGGACTCAGGCTTGAGTTAGGAGTAGAACGGAGCACTTATGGGTTACACCCGTGTGCCGTGATGTTGATGCGTCGACTAAACTAAACTGTTTCTGCTTGCGTAGATGGGGCTGCGTATTTCGCTTCCTGGAGTTTATGTGTTTTCCGTCTTTGTGTGAATTTAAACCTTCTTGTTTCAGATGTCTGGTCAGAGTCGCACACTTGAAAGGCCTGGTGGTGTTGGGTTCCCGCCCCGTCTCATGGTGTTCTTGTTTCGGAGAGTGGTCTACCAGTCGTCATCCCTCTTGAAACTCCATCTGGTTTTAGAGTATTTTCATATCTACGTGGTCTCTTCATTTTGAAATCTTGTGTCGTGGGCGACTTGAACTCTCGATCTTGGTGGAGTGTAGTCTCTTTTCCTGGTCACCGTGCGTTCTTGGTTTGTTCTTGGTCTCTTCTCCTGGTCAACGTGCGATCTTGGTTCATTCTTGGTCTCTTCTCCTGGTCACCGTGCGATCTTGGTGTAGTGTGGTCTCTTCACCTGGTCACCGTGCGATCTTGGTATAGTGTAGTCTCTTCTCCTGGTCACTGTGCGTTCTTGGTTCATTCTTGGTCTCTTTTCCTGGTCAACGTGTGTTCTTGGTTCGTTCTTGGTCTCTTCTGCTGGTCACCGTGCGATTTTGGTTCGTTCTTGGTCTCTTCTCCTGGTCACCGTGAGATCTTGGTATAGTGTAGTCTCTTCTCCTGGTCACTGTGCGTTCTGGTTCATTCTTGGTCTCTTTTCCTGGTCAAAGTGTGTTCTTGGTTCGTTCTTGGTCTCTTCTCCTGGTCACCGTGCGATCTTGGTGTAGTGTGGTCTCTTCTCCTGGTCACCGTGTAATCTAGGTGTAGTGTAGTCTCTTCTCCTGGTCACCGTGTAATCTAGGTGTAGTGTAGTCTCTTCTCCTGGTCACCGTGAGATCTTGGTGTAGTGTGGTCTCTTCTCCTGGTCACCGTGAGATCTTGGTGTAGTATGGTCTCTTCTCCTGGTCACCGTGAGATCTTGGTGTAGTGTAGTCTCTTCTCCTGGTCACCGTGAGATCTTGGTGTAGTGTGGTCTCTTCTCCTGGTCACCGTATAATCTAGGTGTAGTGTGGTCTCTTCTCCTGGTCACCGTGTAATCTAGGTGTAGTGTGGTCTCTTCTCCTGGTCACCGTGTAATCTAGGTGTAGTGTGGTCTCTTCTCCTGGTCACCGTGTAATCTAGGTGTAGTGTAGTCTCTTCTACTGGTCACCGTGTAATCTTGGTTTAGTGTGGTCTCTTCTCCTGGTCACCGTGTAATCTAGGTGTAGTGTAGTCTCTTCTCCTGGTCAACGTGTGTTCTTGGTTCGTTCTTGGTCTCTTCTGCTGGTCACCGTGCGATTTTAGTTCGTTCTTGGTCTCTTCTCCTGGTAACCGTGCGATCTTGGTGTAGTGTGGTCTCTTCTCCTGGTCACCGTGCGATCTTGGTGTAGTGTGGTCTCTTCTCCTGGTCACCGTGTAATCTAGGTGTAGTGTAGTCTCTTCTCCTGGTCACCGTGTAATCTAGGTGTAGTGTGGTCTCTTCTCCTGGTCACCGTGTAATCTAGGTGTAGTGTGGTCTCTTCTCCTGGTCACCGTGAGATCTTGGTGTAGTGTGGTCTCTTCTCCTGGTCACCGTGAGATCTTGGTGTAGTGTGGTCTCTTCTCCTGGTCACCGTGTAATCTAGGTGTAGTGTAGTCTCTTCTCCTGGTCACCGTATAATCTAGGTGTAGTGTGGTCTCTTCTCCTGGTCACCGTGTAATCTAGGTGTAGTGTAGTCTCTTCTCCTGGTCACCGTGTAATCTAGGTGTAGTGTGGTCTCTTCTCCTGGTCACCGTGTAATCTAGGTGTAGTGTAGTCTCTTCTCCTGGTCACCGTGTAATCTAGGTGTAGTGTAGTCTCTTCTCCTGGTCACCGTGTAATCTAGGTGTAGTGTAGTCTCTTCTCCTGGTCACCGTGTAATCTAGGTGTAGTGTGGTCTCTTCTCCTGGTCACCGTGTAATCTAGGTGTAGTGTGGTCTCTTCTCCTGGTCACCGTGAGATCTTGGTGTAGTGTGGTCTCTTCTCCTGGTCATCGTGAGATCTTGGTGTAGTGTGGTCTCTTCTCCTGGTCACCGTGTAATCTAGGTGTAGTGTGGTCTCTTCTCCTGGTCACCGTGAGATCTTGGTGTAGTGTGGTCTCTTCTCCTGGTCACCGTGAGATCTTGGTGTAGTGTGGTCTCTTCTCCTGGTCACCGTGTAATCTAGGTGTAGTGTAGTCTCTTCTCCTGGTCACCGTGAGATCTTGGTGTAGTGTAGTCTCTTCTCCTGGTCACCGTGTAATCTAGGTGTAGTGTGGTCTCTTCTCCTGGTCACCGTGAGATCTTGGTGTAGTGTAGTCTCTTCTCCTGGTCACCGTGTAATCTAGGTGTAGTGTAGTCTCTTCTCCTGGTCACCGTTTAATCTAGGTGTAGTGTGGTCTCTTCTCCTGGTCACCGTGAGATATTGGTGTAGTGTAGTCTCTTCTCCTGGTCACCGTGAGATCTTGGTGTAGTGTAGTCTCTTCTCCTGGTCACCGTGTAATCTTGGTGTAGTGTGGTCTCATCTCCTGGTCACCGTGTAATCTAGGTGTAGTGTAGTCTCTTCTCCTGGTCACCGTGTAATCTAGGTGTAGTGTGGTCTCTTCTCCTGGTCACCGTGAGATCTTGGTGTAGTGTAGTCTCTTCTCCTGGTCACCGTGTAATCTAGGTGTAGTGTGGTCTCTTCTCCTGGTCACCGTGAGATCTTGGTGTAGTGTGGTCTCATCTCCTGGTCACCGTGTAATCTAGGTGTAGTGTGGTCTCTTCTCCTGGTTACCGTGCGCTCTTGGTGTAGTCTCTTCTCCTGGTTACCGTGAGATCTTGGTGTAGTGTAGTCTCTTCTCCTGGTTACCGTGCGCTCTTGGTGTAGTGTAGTCTCTTCTCCTGGTCACCGTGTAATCTAGGTGTAGTGTGGTCTCATCTCCTGGTCACCGTGTAATCTAGGTGTAGTGTGGTCTCATCTCCTGGTCACCGTGTAATCTAGGTGTAGTGTGGTCTCATCTCCTGGTCACCGTGAGATCTTGGTGTAGTGTGGTCTCATCTCCTGGTCACCGTGAGATCTTGGTGTAGTGTGGTCTCATCTCCTGGTCACCGTGAGATCTTGGTGTAGTGTGGTCTCTTTTTCAGGTCACCGTGCGTGTTTAACACCTTCTTAGCCTCTTCTCCTGGTCACCGTGCGTTCTTGGTACGTTCTTGGTCTCTTCTCCTGGTCACCGTGCGATATTGATGGAGTGTAGTCTCTTCTCTTGGTCACCGTGATTTCTAGGTCGCTTAATTCCCCTTAAGGGACGCAGAGGTGTTTCCAAGGCACCAGGGCTGGGTTATATACTGGCCAAGACCTATTGACGCGTCCACGTCGAGCGTCCTGGGCAACAGGTCCCTTCGGGGTCCTGGCTAAAGTCAATAGGATCGCCGATTCCTCCGAAGTCGGAGAGTGTCTGCCTGTACGGCGAGGAACCACCAGTCTGCACACCAATAAGCCAGACATAGGACAACGGATACTCACGCAAAACTCAGGTCCTGTATGACATCACACTGATGTTGGACAACAGGATGCCTTCATCCGACATACAGGACTTCGCGTTGGAGCTCAAGCCAACGAACACAAGCAAGCAAGCAAGCAAGACCGCTTTCGGTTGCTGTCAATGATATCATATCGGGCGTCGACTTTCAGAACACAATGAAAAACGACTGAAATAAATTGTCTAGCACATCAGAAACAGCCAATCAATCACGGAGTTGATTATAACGTCGTGCAAAGGACACGCAACTAACTTTTGGAATAAATGTTGACTTCCCGTTCTTGACTTGGGAACGTAGCTTACAATTCAGAGTGTGATCGCTGTTTGGTGAGGGACACTGGTAATAGGGAAAGCTGGCCCACACGCAAAAAAAAATAAAAATAATATTAAATAAATAAATAAATAAGTAAATAAATAAATCTGTCTAGTGTGGATTATGTGCCAATTCAGAGCGTGGGAACAAACAATAACAACTGAAACATTCGCTCAAGTGAAAAATAAAATGCCTTTTCAAGTCACAACAATAATTTGGTATATAATTTTTTTTTAGGGCTTGCAGTCCCCCAGGGGCCAGGGAATTCCCTCCCTTTATTAGTAGATCAAACGCCACTCAATAACTGATGTAATCTTTATTGCGTTACAGACGCAATAAGCCGAGTCAACTTGGACAATAAAAAAGTATATTCGTGCGATGAGGATTCGAACGCATGACCTGCAGGCATGCGCAGTAGCCATTTTATTGCCGCGATTCCCATACCGTGAAGGATTTGTATATAATTTTACTGTGGGATCAGAAACATATAGCTCTCGATGGGTTGTTTCCCGTGTGTCAAATTTCCCCTAGTTTTGTTTCCAATATTTAATTTGTAGACAGTACGGAGATAAACATTAGTTTTGTTTTCTGTCCTTGTTGCTGTGTGAATTCAGGATTGTTTCGCTGTGTTATTGATGTATAGCATTGAACGAACACCCACTGGCGTTTTTCATTTTCACATCTAAAGTAAGATTGAGTTTTCTTGGCGAAGTTCATGGCTAGTTAATCTTGCGTCTTAAAAAAGTGTTAAAAGTCGAGAGGGTCGACTTTATTGCATTAGGTTTTATCCCATATGGCTCGTTCTCTTTCCGCAAGGGTGGCCTGCCGAAAGCGTTGCATAAAGCACGAACTCCGTAGCTACCCCGACGATCCCCAGGAGTCTCCGAGACAAATGTGCTCGTGAACCGAAAGACATAGCTCGGAATCGAACCCACAACCTTCGGAGTGTGAGACAGACGACTTGAACACTTCGCCACGGAGACTGCCTGTTTGCGTTTATGTAGTCGATCATTTCTGTTTCTGTGTGCGTATGTCTGTCTGTCTTTCTGTCTGTCTCTCCACCTACCTACTAGTGTTTTTCTCCCTATTTGTTCACATGTGTATGTGTCTCTGTGAGCACGCAAGCATGCAATATGTATGTGAGTACGTAAACATGTGTGTGTGTGTATGTGTGTGTGTGTGTGTGTGTGTGCGCGCGCCCGCGTGCGTGTGTGCCTCTCTCATAACATTGAAATGTGAATTACTTGTCTTGCGTGTACAATTTTTGTTTCTTATTTTTTGTTTTTCAATGCAAATGTAACAAAGGTGATAGATAATTGGGGTTCAAAAGATGAGTGATTGGAAGGGCCTAATGTATGACGGGCCTGAGTGCCCAATTTGCAACCCTTTGTAAATAAAGTTGGTTCGTTCTGTCTGTCTTTGTTTGTTTGTTTGTTTTTTTTTTTTTTGACTGTCTTTCTGGTTTTATGGCGAAGTGCTTACGAATGAAATTTCGTAATTCCTCATTCTGTGTTCGAAAGACATCTGCGGGAGATTTGGAAGCAGACAGCTTTGTGTTGGTTTCCATACAGTTGTATGAGTACAGGTCGTTCAGAAAGCAAGGGCAAACTACTGAACGTAAACCTGCCCAGGAATCACACACAGCCAAACAATGCTGGAATTGACTGATACGCCCTGAAAAGAATATGCAACTAACTGTAACTTTCTCTCTGTCTGTCTACTCTTCACTTTGTCTCTCTGTTATTCTGTACATCATATGTCTGCCTGAATGCATGAGGGTTGGTTTGTCCGTTTATCCTTCTGTCTGTTTGTATGTTTTACATTTAGTCAGCCTGTCTACCTGGCTTCCCATTAGTCTGTTTCTATGTCTGTCTAGCTATGTTTGATATGTCTACCTGTCAACCCGTCCAATGCCGTGATTGTCTGTCTAGCTATGTTTGATATGTCTACCTGTAGACCCGTCCAATGCCGTGATTGTCTGTCTAGCTATGTTTGATATGTCTACCTGTCAACCCGTCCAATGCCGTGATTGTCTGTCTAGCTATGTTTGATATGTCTTCCTGTCAACCCGTCCAATGCCGTGATTGTCTGTCTAGCTATGTTTGATATGTCTACCTGTCAACCCGTCCAATGCCGTGATTGTCTGTCTAGCTATGTTTGATATGTCTACCTGTCAACCCGTCCAATGCCGTGATTGTCTGTCTAGCTATGTTTTATATGTCTACCTGTCAACCCGTCCAATGCCGTGATTGTCTGTCTAGCTATGTTTGATATGTCTACCTGTCAACCCGTCCAATGCCGTGATTGTCTGTGTTTCTGTCTACATTTGGACTGTCTCTCTATCTGCTTGTCTGCTTATTTCTCTTATATGTACGTCAAATGCCCTTTCAGACTTCTGTTGGTCTATCTGTCTGTATACCTGCCTATCTGTTTGTCTGTCTCGATTTCTGTTCACCAGCATGTTTGTCTGTCTGTCATTCGGTCTGAAATCTTCATTGTCGCTCAGTGTAGAGACATAATTTAGATTTCATTGGGTGCCGTGGTACGTCTCTGTCCCTCAGTATAAAGACATAGTTTAGATTTCATTGGGTGCCGCACTAAATCTCTGTCCCTCAGTATAAAGACATAGTTTAGATTTCATTGGGCGCCGTGGTACGTCTCTGTCCCTCAGTATAAAGACATAGTTTAGATTTCATTGGGCGCCGTGGTACATCTCTGTCCCTCAGTATAAAGATATGGTTTAGAATTCATTGGGAGCTGAAAGAAGCAGATTAAACGAGACCGAATTTGGAATTTTTATTTTTAAATCAAGTCAAGTTAAGTCATTGGGAGCCATGGTGCGTCTCAGTTCCTATACAGAGGGGTGATGAGTGACTGGGGGGGGGGAGTGGAGGATGTGTGTGGGGTGAGTGTGTGTAGGTTGGGGACTGGGTGGGGATGTGCGTGTGTGCGTGTGGGTTGGGGATGTGTTCGTTGGTTGGGGGAGATTGTGTGGGTGGGGATGTGTGTAAGCGGGGGAAATGTGGGTGAGTGAGGGGTTTGTGTGTAGGTAGGTGCAGGATGTGTGTTGGCGGGGATATGTTTGGGAGGGAGATGTTTGGTTGGGGGATGTGTGTTTGGCTGGGTAGTTGTGGGTGTGGGGTGGGTATTGGAGGATATGTGGGTGGGTGAGTGTTGGTGGATATGTGTGTGGGTGGGAAGATGTGTGTAGGTGGAGGATGTGTGGGTGGGTGGGTGTATGTACGTGTGCCTTGGGGTGTGTGGGTGTGTGGGGGATGTGTGTGTGTGTGGGAGAGATGAGTGTGTGGGTGGGAAGATGTGTGCAGGTGGGGGTGTGTGTGGGATGTGGGGAATGGGTGGGGGATTATGTATGCCTGGGGGTGTGTGTTTGTGGTAGGGTGGGGATATGTGTGTGGGGGATGTGTGAGTGGATGGGGGATGGGTGAGTGGGTGGCGAATGTGTCTCATAACATGGTAATTTGCATTGTTTACATTTACAACATTCTTTTGACACTGTTTTTTTTTCCCTATGTGAATGTATTATGCACTATCGATGAACGAAAGATGAGTCATTGGAAGGGTCAAATGTAAGACGGGCCCTCGTGCCCAGTTTGTTACCCTTTGGAAATAACGTCCGTCAGTTCGTTCGCTAGTTCCTTCGTTCCTCAGTAGAAAGATATGGTTTAGGATTCACTGGGAGCCATGTGCAACTCTGTTCTTCGGTATACAGATATGGTTTAGAATTCACTGGGAGCCACGGTGCAACTCTGTTCTTCAGTATACAGATATGGTTTAGAATTCACTGGGAGCCACGGTGCAACTCTGTTCTTCAGTATACAGATATGGTTTAGGATTCACTGAGAGCCAAGTGCAACTCTGTTCTTCAGTATACAGATATGGTTTAGAATTCACTGGGAGCCGCGGTACATCTCTGTCCCTCATTATAAAGACATGGGTGCTATGGTACATCTCTGTCCCTTAGTATAAAGAACTGGTATAGATTGCATTGGACGCCACGGTACAGCAGTAGCTAGCACTATTGACTGCCGGACCATTGGTAATCTCTCTAATCCCCACTGAAGAGGAACATATGTCTACTGACTTGGGAATACAATTCTATCTAGCCTGGTACTAGGACATTTATTAAAATTACTTATACCTATTTAATTACATATTATCTATTTACTGCTTTAATTACTTCCTTACCTACTTGCTCCCTTACTAACCAAATTTTCTACTTTCT
This sequence comes from Cepaea nemoralis, assembly GCA_014155875.1. Lineage (NCBI taxonomy): Eukaryota > Metazoa > Mollusca > Gastropoda > Stylommatophora > Helicidae > Cepaea > Cepaea nemoralis. The sequence goes on from JACEFZ010022774.1 coordinate 201,098, forward strand.
GGCTAACTTACTTGACTTGTAACCAATACGTCCCAAGGCGTGCTATCGTGACCTTGTACTAGTTATAAATTTACCCTCAATGCGGATTCACATCAACAGAATGTCTAAACACGGAACAATTATTAAGATTACCTTGTCAAAAATCTATTTCAGTTGAAAGTAATCTTAAATACTCTATTTTACTTGCTGTCTTCTTAAAATGACTCGTTAAATTTACTTATTGTTTGCTTTATGCCTGTTCTTTGAAGATCCCTTTATCCACAAACAAAACCACAGAAACAATTAACAAATACGGTCTCTATAGAAACAATCAAGACATAGAATCTCTTCGGGCCGACACTAGATGCTGTTATATTACATGTCACTCACTTGTCAGAGAATTAATAGTTATTATACTGCAATGAATGAATCACCAAAACACGAGAAGTAGAAGGTACGCTTTACTAGAACACGATGACAAGTGACAAAATAGGCGTTGCGGCTAAAGCCTTCGTCAGCATAGAAAAAACACGCAGACCAATACAACTGCAGGGAAACACTACATTAAAATGTAAATATATTTTATGTGTGCTCAGATGCTTTAAACTGTAGCGTGGTCCATACACCGGACTGGATTTTGAGTGCGGATTAGCTTTCCCTAGTACCACTATCCCTCTCCATCAAGCGAACTCATTCAGACTTTAGAGGTATTTTTAATTTATTTACATCCCCAAGTCAAGAAGGAGAAGTCAACATTTTACTCCAGCTAACTGGTATAGGGGTTGAATCCCTTGCCTCAGCATCAGCACACCGGATGTTTGAGAACGAACGTTCTTATCCATTCGATCCTGCCGACCCCCCCCCCCCCCCCCCAACTATATATATATGTTATGGACTGGTCACGTCTTTCATTGGATCCTCGTGTATGATTCCAACAAAGTATAGTTATCATACTGTTGAAGTTTGCAGAACATACTAGTGAAATACGACCTATTTCTGTCCCGGCATGGTCACATTAAGTCCATCACGTTCTAATTAACACCCTGTAGATGTTCACGGAGAACCAGTTATCAGAGCACAGAGAGGCCAGCATGGCCAACGGGAGTTCTAGGTCTTAAACTTCCGGTAAGCTGATGCCGAGGTAACGGGTTCAACCTTCAACCCCAAGTCAGTTGGACTAAACTGTTGTCTTGCCGTCGTTGACTTAGGGACGTAAATTACAAGTGCGTCAGACGTCTAAGAAGGGGTCTCTTGATGGCGAGGGACATTGATAATAAGGCAAGTTAATCCACACAAAAATCAGTGCAGTGACCTAGAAATAGTAAAGGATGTATTGATTATTATTGAGTTCAAAACGAGAGAAAGCAAAAAAAAAAAAAAAAAAGACAAAAAATAACATAAGCATAAAAAAAAAAGACAACTTGTATATGCAGATGCATAAAATATACGGTGTCTTTGAAATGTTTGAAAAATATGTAGCCAACAGTAAATTATATGATATCACACAATGCGTTGCTACCACAAACGGGTAATGGCTGGACACATATAGGAAATGTAATCGCATTTAACGACGATAGTTCAACACACGTAGCATATTGTTTCATGTAAAATGACAGTTGTTCAATACATGTAGCAAACTGCTTCGTGCAAAAGGAGGATAGTTGATCACACATAACAAATCGCTTGTACAAACCGGTAATCGATGACCACATATAGTAAATTGCTTCGTGTAAAATGACAATAATTCAATACATATAGCAAAATGCTCCATGTAAAATGACAATAGTTAATCTGAAAAAGAAAATTGTATCGAGTAAAAGGATGATGATCATACATAGCAAATAGCTTCTGCAAACGGTTAATAGATATACACTTATAGCACTAATAATACTTGAGCACACATAATACAAAGCTTGGGGCAGAACGTGCTATTTCTGTTGCAGTCAGCTGTTATCTTAGTCCTTATTATAATGTTGCTTCCATTTATAAAACAATATTCACATGGGCTGTAAAAGTGAACCTGATAACATTAAGTCGAGTGTAGCGGTCGAAACACAGCTGGGGGAGATACTAAAGTCGGAATCCGAACATCTATGGACTGAATGGTTCGATTTCCTGTGAGGATAATATGACGAATAACTAACTAACTAACTAACTAACTAACTAACTAACTAACTAACTAACTAACTAACTAACTAACTAACTAACTAACTAACTAACTGACTGACTAACTGACTGACTGACTGACTGACTGTCTGACTGACTGTCTGACTGACTGACTGACTGGCTGGCTGGCTGGCTGGCTGGCTGACAAAATATGTATCTCTCTATGTATCTAGGGCCGGCTTTGTGTCGAAGGAGTTACGAATGCAATTCGTAATCCCGCATACCGCGTTCGAAACACAGCTGCGGGCTATGTGGAAGTAGACAGTATTGCGTTGGTTTCCATACAATGGTATTCGTGCCGGTCGTTCACAATGGAATGGCAAACTATTGAACGTAGACTTGCCCAGGAATCATGGACAGGCAGGCATGCTGGAGTGTCCTGCTCCATCTTGTGGAGGATATGCAACTAACTAGTATCTGCAACTATATATCTATCGAAATGTTTGTCCCCTTCTCTATTTTTCTGTCTTACACATAAATATCAATTGGGGGATCCCTTGCGGCCACTAAGACAGTTTGTAAATAAACATACATTGTTTGCCTCTCATTAAAGTAGGGGAAACGAATTAGAGGGGTGTCTAGTTAGTCATATGTCGAATTACACCTGTTCCTGCAGCGAGGCCCCGTCGTCATTTGGGGGTGACAGTTCCAAACCCTGGGCGCAATCTATAGTTTCAATGTTTATTTAGTATAGTGCGTCCTCTAGTCTCTACTTTCCACTACATCTGTGAGCTCCAAACAATACATGTCTGTTTATTTATGAACTATTTTTCGGTGTGCATGTTTTTACGACTGCCAGACTGTAAACAATAAACATATGTTTAAAGATGCGGTCTGTGACTCTTTACATTGACACCTGTTCTTTTTCTTGTTGTCAGGAGTACAGCGGAAAAAAAATAATATGAGGGATCTGGCAACACAGGTGATTGTGTCATTCTTGATATTGAGCATTCAACCAGGTAAGAGCCATACACTTTTGAGTAGATAAAATACAGAAAGAGAGCGAAGAGTGAGAGAGAGAGAGAAAGAGAGAGAGAGAGAGAGTTAGAGAGTGAGAGAGAAAGGATAAGAAGCAGAGGGAAGAGAGAGAAAGAGAGTGAGTGGGACACAAAAAGGAAAACAAAAGAGGGAGACAGAGAAGGAGATATGCGAGAAAGGACAGGAAAAGTATAGGACAAGTGAAAGAGAAAGAGGGAGAATGAGAAATAGGCAGAAACATGGTGAGAAATGAGGGTTGACAAGCAGAGAGAGAGAGAGAGAGAGAGGGAAGAAGTGAATAGATAAGGAGCGAGAGTGGAAAGAGAGGGGGAAAGTTAGAGGGAGAAAGAGGAAAAGACGCAGCGGGAGAGAGAGAGAGAGAGAAAGAGAGAGAGAGAGAGAGAGAGAAGGAGAGAGAGACAGCGGCAGAGACAAATAGAAAGAAAGGTGACAGGTTCGGGTGATGTTGTGACGACTATAGTTTTCAATGTTTAAGTCTATTGTGTCCTCTAATCTCTACTCCGTTCTTCTACTTCTGTGCAAGCCAATCAATACGTGTGATTTTGTTTATGAGCTATAGTTAGCTGGATGTAAATTACTGTCCACTTATCTGTGGCTGGTGACTTTCACGATATAGACAGAGTGTGGGTTAATTCTAAATTATATTTATAACAATATATTTATACAATATATACATGACATTTACTTTAAATCTAACTAAATATAAAGAAGTCGACCTTTATATTTAGTTAGATTTAAAGTAAATTTCAAGTATATATTGTTTGATTTATACGTTAATATCGAGTATTATAAGTTACATTTGCGACTTAATTTCGAGTATATTTAGTTACATTTATAAGTTAATTTTAAGTATATTTAGTTACATTTATAAGTTAATTTCAAGTATATTTAGTTTCAGTTTAAAGTTTATTTTGAGTAAATTTAGTTACATTTGTAAATTAATTTCAAGAATAATCAGATACATTTATAAGATAATTTCGAGTATATTTAGTTAGATGTATAAATTAATTTCCAGTTCATTTAGTTACAGTTATAAATTAATTTCGTGTATATTTCTAGTTAGATTTATAAGTGCATTTTGAGTATATGTCATTAGATTTATAAGTACATTTCGAGTATATTTAGCTAGATGTATAAATTAATTTCGAGTATATTTAGCTTTGTTTTTGTTTTTAATTTGAGGGTAAAGCCATCTGAATGTTTGGGATCGCTGCCGTGTTTAAGAAACTGTAAATCCTGGCGTGACAGGAATACGAAACTAGAGAGCAAACACCGGCCTTGTTTGCCGAGTGACGTTTTGTTTAACCCGCGACAAATAGATCTCAACATAGAATTATCCTTCATTCATTCACCCAAGAGCGTTTTCTGTGCAGAACTTTGCCCTCCTAAAAGTCTTTTAAAATTTCTCTCCATCAGCCGATGGTGTAATGAATGCAATTCACAAAATCCCACACGGCTGCGGGATATATGCTAGCAGGCTGCTTGGGGTTGGTTCCAAATCAAAGTTATAAGTGCTAGTCGTTCAGAAAGCAATGGGAAACTACTGAAAGTAAACTTGCCTAGAAATCATAAACAGCCAAAATGCTGGGGTTGACTGCGACGTCTTGTAAAGGTTAAGCAAATAACTAACTTTGTATCATCAACTGTATGTCTTGCCTCTATTGCTGGCATGTGTAAATTTCAATGCAATTTTTAAATCCTCTACTCTGTTGTCGTTTTCCTCTTTGCCTCTTCTGTACACTATGCTCTATAATTAACATTTCTAAACTTTCATGTCTTTTTATGTGTATTAAATGTTGCATTTTCTTTAGCAGCAGCAACCAATCTTCTGCAATATTTAGTTCTTGTTTGTTAGATCTAGTTGTTCTCCTTTCTGTCCAATGGATGTGTTGTTTGCCGATGTTGTTGTCTTCCAGTCATGTCGTTAAACGTCGTGTCGGAGGTGATACTGAACTTCCAGCTCTTGTGACCAGCACCTTTCCTCTAGTTTCCTCTATTATTCGTGAGCGGTATTTTTCTTGTATCCAGTAAATTCCATACCGGTTTGGTACACCTGTCTTAAGTTCCATACTGATCCCTATCATATTTGCTGCTACCACCATGCCACACTCACCGACAGGCTCATCTTTACAACTTAGAGTGTGTTCTGCAATTCACATTAATTCACGTAGCTGGCTGCGCAGTGCATGAATACGCTAATATAACTGACGTGTGGGGCTCTGTGTGATCGTTTGCATAGTGTGGAAGAACAGATAGATCAGCACGGCCTGGAGAGAATGGTGCTCCAGGGGGTGACCAGAGGATCTGAATAACACACCCAGAACTCCGAGGAAAGGCCAGACGAACACATAATCAGACCGCTATTTATACAATTACTTTACTGCAGTTCCCCTAATTCCAGAGTTAATCATTGCCCTTTCCCTGAACTGCGTTTAATGGTTTCCCGTTTCGCCTTCGCATTCTGTTCAGATTTTGCTGATTTTTACAGTCCTATTTTGTATTGATTATTTTCATGTAGTGTGTGTCATGTAGTTGTGTCGGTTTGTGTTTGTTTTTTCCGTGCTGACGAAGACTTTGGCCGCAACGTCCATTTTGTTGCTAGTTTATCATCTAGTATAACTTACCGTCTACTTTCTCGTTGTTTCCAGTGACTTATTCATTGTACTCGTACCATTACTATTGCGACTCTTCTTTGACTGTTGAAGATGAGGACGGAGCACGTATGCAAATGTCGCGAGTCCTGCGATATCGGTTGTCTGACTCAACTCAACTCAATTCAACTCAACTCAACTCAACTCAACTCAACTCGCAGTGACAGTGTTGTAATACCACTCATAGTGACGCAGTCGAAGCGTGCCGAGCCATAACCCAGAGAACCGTGTGTTGAAACCAGGCTCTGGTAACTTCAGGAGCATAATAGTTCAGGAGCATGATAGTTCAGGAGCGTAATAGTTCAGGAGCGTAATAGCTCAGGAGCTTAACGTCATGAGCATAATAACTCAGAGTTGGCATCAGTGACTTAATGGTAGTGACTGCGATGTCACATAAATGTTACTGGAGGCTCCTAGGGGTCGTTGCATGTGCTACGGAGTTCGTACTTTATGTGACGCGTTCGGCAAGCCGCTCTGAACAAAGAGACCGAGCCATATTGGCTAAAACCTGGTGCAATGAACTAAATCTTCTCGCCTTGTAAATACTTTTACTTTAGTATTTTTAGTTTGAACCTCTATGTCCTCCCATGACCTGTGCGATGTATTTGTTAGATTGAATCCTCAGTACCCTTCTGCAGTTTGTGTGAGGTCCCTGTACGTCATATGTGATTTCATTATATGTCCTGAGTAAAGCCCTGTCATGTCCTGTGATATATACGAATCGTATATGAGTTGTACTTATTTTTTATTTCGTCTTTGTGTGCGTGTGTGTGTGTGTGTGTGTGTGTGTGTGTGTGTGTGTGTGTGGTGTGTGTGTGAGAGAGAGAGAGAGAGAGAGAGAGAGAGAGAGAGAGAGAGAGAGAGAGAGAGAGAGAGAGAGAGAGAGTTGAGCAGATGCATGTCATGTAACACGCATGTTATGTAACACGCGAAGCCATATGTTTGTGTATTCTCATCTGTCATATTATCAGTTAAATACAATTTGATTTTATCATGTATTATATAAACTCATGTATATTACTGTAGTTTGAGTGAGAGAGTTAGTGAGTGTGAATGAGAGACAGAATGAGTGAGCGTGACAGTGAATGTGTGAGTGTGTGTGTGTGTGTGTGTGTGTGTGTGTGTGTGTGTGTGTGTGCCTTCTCTGTGTGTATCTATGTGTGTGGGAGCATCACTATTTTTACGTCACACACTGTTTATGTACACATTTTTCTCCATGCTTAACATTTTTATATGTTTACAACATTCATTTGACAATGTTTATTTTTCTTCCTATGTAAATGTATAATGCTCTTGATGAACGAAAGACGAGTGATTGGAAGGGCCGAATGTAAGACGGGCCTGCGTGCCCAATTTGTGACCCTTTTAAAATAAAGTTGATTTGATTTTGATTTGATTTGATTTGAAATTCCCCGGGAAATTGACTCTCGGTAATTTGAAACGTAGACATATTTATCTCATATATTGTGTTTTTTGTTTCAAACAGCCAAAAGTTTATACATCTTTGTAAACCATACACAATACGAAGTATAGAGCAACTTTACGAAGCACAATTACGGGGTGTTTTGTAAATTCATACTTTATATCTTTACATTTCCACAGCTTTACCACAGTTTAAGCGATGTTATACAGGTTGTATATTTTCGGCAGCTATCCAGTGTCCCTAATATCTTAGAGAATTTGCTGGTAGGATCTTAACTCTCTCTCTCTCTCTCTCTCTCTCTCTCTCTCTCTCTCTCTCTCTCTCTCTCTCTCTCTCTCTCGTCCTCTCTCTCTCTCTCTCTTCTCTCGCACTCTGCATTATTTATTAACATATTCTTAAAAATATGTTTTGACGCTTTCATTTCTGATGTGACATCCAAGAAATACATTTCACTGCTACATTGACATTCTTCACAGCTCCGGCCTATGCCTTCATTCGTGCATGCTACTTCACCAAACTGGGCCAATTATAGGACGACTGCAGCTAAATACGATGTGGGGGACATTGATCCGAACCTCTGCACTCACTTGATCTATGCGTTTGGGAACTTGGATACAAACACCAAACAGCTGGTAGCTAGTGCACCGGCCGTAGAAGAAGGCACTAATGGCAAGTTCAGGTACATAAATTTAGTACTTTGTACGGCTCTCTAGACATAAAACTTTATACGACTTTCTATACTTAAATATGCTT
>JACEFZ010022775.1:0-20000 GCA_014155875.1 Cepaea nemoralis
TTTTCATCCATCGGCAAGCAAATGGGGTCAATGGGACACGCAAGCTCCCCCACAACGTCAAGGTGGAGACACATCGGGGGAGCCATCGACATTTGATAGGGCAGACATTTGAAAGATGCGTCGCCGGCACGTAAGGCCATGCGATCAGCACAAAGTTATCCAGAGTCACCAGGTGGGAACGCCGCGCCCCGCGAAGGGCAACGACGATTGCTTTTGAACTAATAAAAGCACTCTTTCCGCGAGGGTCGGAGCTTGGTAAGCATGTATTAGCTCTAGAATTGCCACAGTTATCCAAGTAGGATCGTGTCATCTAAGGAACCTCGACTGATTTAATGAGCCATTCGCGGTTTCACCGTGAGACAGTGTGAACTTAGACATGCATGGCTTAATATTTGAGACAAGCATATGACTACTGGCAGGATCAACCAGATATCTATCGGACAGACGGACTATTCACGCACACGCAAGCCAAGAGTAGCATCGCTAAATCGCACCCTCCCGGTACAAGGTGATACATGGAAAACCACTGGACGCCTACCGACGAGCTTTCAAGCTACGCCGGCAACCTGACCGAAAAAAAGCTATACCAGCTTACTGACTGCAGCCCCACTACTCATCGAGAGAGAGAGTGGGCGCTTATCGAGACTTTGTCGAACGGTCGTACAAATTTTGCGCTTTTGCCCGCTCAAACCACGACCGTGGCTGCACGATGCGGTTACATTCTCGAAACGGCTGCCTCGCTAACTTACGTTGGCTGGGAAGATCCCAGTTTGGTGCACCTCACACAGCCATCCGAGACAACGAACGCTAGACGCGGAACTGATCTAGCGAACCAGACCAGCCCCACACATGGTTCTAAATGTTGCTGTATATAGTCGGGGGCGGGGTTGGGATGAGCACCCAACCTTGCATAAATACCCCAATGGCCCGTGCATTCATCACCTATGCAGCAAAAGTCTAACTCCTGGCCTTCTCGTGGCTGAACTGTTTTAACTAACAGCAGAAGGGGCGGCATCGAATCACTGGCGCCGAGAAATAACCAGAACGCTCTAGATGTGTATGCACGTACATGCATGCGCAGACATGTGTGTGCGTGCCTACACACCTAAACTCGAATAAGACCACTGTCTGCTCTAGCAAAGGAAAGCTGCTTAAGACGGAGGCAACCAACCAGGAGGCGCACCACAGAAATCAGGGTGCCACGCAATCTCGCGTAACGAAATATGTCGACTGCTGCTAACTGTTGTGGTGCTCGCCCTGCATTGGATCTCCAAGCAGGTGCAGTGCTGGGCCCTAAGCTTCGAAAGGGTCCAACCACAGCTACTGGAGGTTCTTCTCAAATGTCACGTGGAGCTTGGGGACCTGAGAATAGAGCGTCTGGCCATACCAAACAAAGACTAAAACTAATGCACAGGAATGCGGAGGGAGTCAGCAACAAGATAATTGAACTAGAAAACATCTTGGACCAAGAAATGTTAAGCGTATGTTGCTTGCAAGAAACTCACCTCAAAGAAAACGAAATGATGTCTGGGAAATTGCCAGCACTAAGGACACTACTTTCTGAACTTAGCAGTCAGCATAAGGTCATCCTACAGTGGATACTATCCAACTGTGGAGTACCCGGAAACGACAGAACTGATCGATTGGCTAAGGAAGGAGCAAAGGAAGATCAGCCCGATGTGCCCGTTACATACTACCAAAAGAAAAGAATGACCAAATCAGTCAGAAGGCCACCAAAACCTGCTCAAGACGACTACCACGTTATGGACAGACCAGAACAAGTCACTATTCTGCGCCTCAGAACAGGACACAATAGATTACGCAGCCACATGTATACAAGATTCAAGATTGGTGAATCAGCCATGTGTACATGTGGATTGACGTCGCAGACAGCAGAGCACATACTCAAAGACTGCCCAAATTACAACATGTCTAGGCAAACCTTCTGGCCTAGAGAGACGACAGTGGAAGATAAACTCTATGGACTGCTGAGTGAACTTAAAAGAACAGTTAAATTCATACAAGAGACAACGTTGCAGTTATAGACATATTTAAGGCGAACGAAAGAAGAAGAAGAAGCATTACATTACGATGGTCAAGGACTGTTTACAAAAATATATAATTAGAAAGAAATTTTATCAAAAATGTTAAAACAATCATATCGGTACATTAAATTCTGTAAAATTCAACAAAATAACTTAAAAACGAAGTAAAAATTTTATTTCTAAATGCCCTCGCGGGCCGCATAAAATCAGTTTCCGGGCCGCATGCGGCCCGCGGGCCGTAGTTTGCCCACCCGTGCACTAGTGGGTACATCCCCAGTAGTCTAGTACACTCCAGCCTTATAGCTCTGCCCAAGAACCAAGAAGCGTTAGAACGAGCATCTTATGAGTCACATGACAAAGCTGTTACTGCGAATAATTTGAAAAGAATAAGAAACGTGATTAAACCAGACAGTAGTGATGGACAGTGCCAATATGTAGAGGGAAAGGGCTCAAATAACACTATATGTATTCTCAGGAATGATTAGAAACATTCTCCATCATTATTTCTCACCTTGCCGTCGTGACATACGATAGGTTGTTACATTGTGTTTCAAAATGGCATCATAACATGGCGCTAGCGAATGTGACTAATTGGCCAATTCGCGCTGCATATGTTTATCCACAATGGATGCGTGTGGAAACATGGTCATTTTCACCATCACATACAATCTTACGTCTCATACGTTCAGTGTGTGACCTATCTGCAATCATTTTATCTTTTCTCTTTAATTCCATTTGTTATATGTGCCCTCCACGCAACACGTTCAGCGGTGACTTGCTCCCAATCTGCATTATCAATGCCTGTATCAATCATGTCCCGCTTACACACATCTTTGTATCGTAGTAGAGGCCGTCCCTGAGATATCTTACACATCTGTAATTCACCAAAAAGATGTCCTTTCGTATTCTATCATCATCCATCCCCCTAAAGTGTCCTATCCATCTAAGTCTACGAAGATTGAGCATGGAACAAACGGTCACACTAACATGATCTTTCCAATACTTCAGTATTTGTGATTTTGTCTTGCCACTTAACTTATTCTCTGCCGTGTGCCAGTCTACTGTCACAGTTGAACGTTTTTCGCACCTGTGTGCCAGTCTACTGTCACAGTATAAACAGTGCTTTATTTGTTCCATTTCTTATGTTTCCGAAATTTTTAGTTAACTTCAGTAACTTAAAATTGAGACATAAAGTTTTCGCAGTGTGAAACAGGGCGCTAGCATCCATATTTGTTCTTAGAAAACATGTCATACTCAAGTATTCTTCGCAGACACCTTTTATGAAGGCTGTTTAAACGTTTTTCTTGGTTTTAGTAAGTTTACTAGGCTTCACTGCCATAGAGAAGAGTACTAAGGACAAGGCTTTATAGACAAGGACTTTTGTTTTGGCGGTAAGCTTCCTGTTCTCTCAGACTCTTTTTTTGTTAACCTGTTCATTGTTGTTGCTGCCTTACCAATCCTGTCGTTAATTTCCTGATCTATGGATAATTTGCTATTCACCTTTGATCCTAGAAATGTGAAATGGTCTACTATCCTCAGTTTGGCGTCGTCAATAAAGATTGATGGTACCCCATATGTACATTGTGACATAATCTGTGTCTTCTTTTTGCTAATTGTTAAACCAAATTCAGAACAATCATTGGATAATGCAGATAGTAGACGTTGTAATTCTTCCGCAGAGTGCGACGTTGTTGCAGCAACATCTGCAAATAGCAACTCTCTGATCAGTACCCTCCTAATTGTGGTCTTATTATTCGAAACACCTATAGAAGTAAAAACAGATCTGTACGTATCTTACATAGACCACAAAAAAATTTGACAATGTGAAACTTGAGGACATAATACAATTACTAAAGCAACTAAGCATTGACAGCAAAGATCTCAGAATAATAAAAAAAACATACATTGGCAGAAAAGATCCAGGCGATGCTTGCCATCCGTGACCTCCGAGGCGAAGCAAGCCACTCTGCCCTAAGCAGCATAAATATCAAAGGCAAAAGTGGCTGCATTTGACCAGGTATCATTTCCTGGCCTCTTGGAAGAAGCTTCCCCTTTTCCAAAATCGCACGCAGCTTGACAGCGTCTATCTTCTCTAGAACCTTCCCAAATGTATTGTGAATGGTGATGATCCTAAAACCGTTAAGCTTTGAGTGATCCTTGAATGGTATTGGGAGATGGATGAGATAGCTGTGCACCTAATCCTGTGGTACTGATGCTGTCCTAATGCTCTGGTTAAAGCAGTCGGTCATCTCCTTCAGGTCTGCATCGATCAAAGCCTTTATGTGGCCATACCTAACCCCATCGGGACCTGGTGCCGTTTAACATCTTCAACCCGTATGATGTCTTAATAATGTATATTCTTCATGGTGCCAGATAATTCCTCTCTAACTGCATCCCTGGTGTCCGCATCATTATGATTGGTCTGCTCTAAAAATCTCTGGAGAAACGCCTCCCCTTTCTCTGTGTCTGTTGTCACGCGCACACCATCATCTCTATAAATTGTTCCCACTGTCATAGGCCGATCTTTTCTTTGCATTTGCCTGTGCAGTTTCCAGAAATTTCGCTGTGTTTTATCACCTCAAATCTCCTTCATGAAACATTCCCATTTTGTGTTTTTGGCCTCTGCAGCACATAGCTTGAAGACTTCCACCTTGTCTTTCTTGACATATTCCGCTGTGTCCACTTCCTCTCGTGAGCTTCGGGGTGTCTGTCGTACTTTCCTTAGCTGCTTCACTGCAGCCCTCTTTGCTTTCCAAGCATGATCTACTTGTGGGGTCCACCATGGAGTTTGCAAAAAAAAAAGGAGTTTTAACATTGCTGTTGCAAGCCTCCTGTCTGAGGCGTCCAAGAAGGCTATCGGTCCACTCATACCCGAAGGTGTTGTGCGCTCTCCCAGCCTTAACTTTCCTGGATTTATAGATCAGGACTGAGCAAGGACTGATGACTGGAAGACAAGTACCAAGTCAATAGCTGTGTCTGCATCACCAGGCCTCATTGCCATTCTAGTCGGCCTACGATCATTTATGCAGACCACATCGGAGTCCACCATGGCCTCCGCAAGGGCAATTCCCTGTCGGTTTTCTCCACTACTGTCCCAATCTCTAATCCTCGCATTGAAGTCTCCACATATGAGTAGCCTATCACCTGGTAATTTCTCCAATGACTTAAGCCAGTCCCAGTGTTCCTTTCTGACAAAACAGTCCACTGTGGCATATACATTTATGATGTTCCTACTTAAGCCACCAATCTCCATTTGTATACCCTGGACCTCTCTTGCACTGTGATTCAACTGGCTCAAGTCAAGTACCACATACTTCACTCCTTCCTTCAACAGCAGACCTTGCCCATGTCTCATCTTCCTAGGAGGGTTTATATAACTGGCGTACCCAGGGCAATGGTATGTATCTGCCCTTAGCTCCTGGAGCATGAGGACATCACATTCATATATTAGCCTCTCCAATACACGACCTCTCTGCCTGGCACTACGACAATTCCAGTATCCCATTCTTACATAGTTGAAACCTAGTCTCTCAACTTTTCGTCTTGTTCTCCTGGCGCCTGCCCTTCTATTTCTATGACTTCTTCTCACACCATTTCCTCGTCTTCTCCTCCTCACTCTCTTTTCGCTAGCCTCTGAAAAATGTGTCAAGTGCAGAGCACGTGCTCTGTAGCTCCGGTAACGATGCTCGTATTGAACTAATTCCATAAGCAGGTTAGGATATTGCAGGAAATAACCGGTAGCCCTAGCATTGCCTGCTTGCTAGGGAAGAGGCAGGGGATGTCCCGCAGGAGTCCATACGCCTGGTGCCGCCCCGCACACCTGCCAGACGTCCAACGTTCACGACCAGTTTACCCATGGCCATCCAGTTCCTCAGCACTCTGGTCCACCTTGAACATGGGGGTTTATATTTGGAGTTTTCCGTCTCCTATATGGATAGCTGTCCAAAGCTAACGGGTTCCACCTACCCGGGGGAGGGGTTAGAGCGTTCCTGACTCGCTTGGCAGGCACGTCTCCGAGCATATGAGGTATTTTCTAAGGAACTCAGATCCCACGCTGAGATCCTGCCTCGCCCTCTGTGCCCACCGCCAATTGGTCCGCGACTGCTCATTGGGTATTTGCAGCTAACCTCTATATCTAGAGGCCGTTCCACGACCCGCCACCCGTGGACGCGCTGGGTTGGGGATGGTCACCTCTAGCTTTACCCAGTGCTCCTCCTTGACAATTCCAGGCCAAATACGGCTCAATTAACTCAGAAGAAAATTAACCAGCTAAGTTGGGAGTTTCTGGAACATCCACCTCACAGCCCCGACTTAGCCCCTAGCGATTTCTACCATTTTGTTCCACTGAAAACCCACCTTGGAGGGAGACATTTCACGAATGACGCCGAAGTTGAATGTGACGTGAAAACATGCTTTAGAAAACAGAACACGCAGTTCTATGCAGTCGGTTTGAAAGGACTAATAAAACGATGGGATAAGTGCATCAATGTTGGTGTAAAATATGTTGAGAAATAAGTGGACAATGTGTATATAAAAAGAAACTGGTGTCAAGCTGTTATCATATTAAGTTATTTTTCTACAACCAATTGTGACCTACTTATTGACTTCCCGTCTCACACACACACACACACACACACACACACACACACACACACATATATATATATATATATATATATATATATATATATATATATATATATATATATATATAAAACAAAGTGTATGTATGTAAATATGTAAATATGTAAATATGTATGTCCTTTATTTTTTCGCTAACGGCCCATCCGATTGAGATGAAATTTTCTACACGCCTTCCTTTCATTCCAGAGCTGTCAACTGTCGTATTTTTTTTTCTTCTTCCTCCTCCTCCCTCCTCCCATTCCCAAAATACGTACGTAAATATATGATGATGATGATGAAAGAATCCCCGAACCAAAACGCTTGGGAAAGGGAAGAAAATGACGTGACTACACATTAGCTAAGGGACTTAACTCTAGAAAAAGTTATTTCAAGGGGCATAACGTTTAATAACATTGTTGTATAACTTATAGTCATATTGTTGTATCGTTTTCAATGATTTATAAACTCTTTGTCTATAGTTATGTACCGGCATATGAGTTATAATAAATAATGATACAATCTTTTAGACATTTTCAAAGTTTACATAAAAATAATGCATAATGCATAACATTGTAACTCATCTTTCTATACTTAAGAAGTTATCTAAAAGATGTTGAACAATATCATCGCATCTTTAGTGTTTTTCCGCCATCATATCGACACGATTCGCTTGACAGCACTTCTCAGCGCTATCAAGCCAAGACGCCTTACACATTTCAAGCAGTCTGATACGGGGGGAAAATGGCACGTCGTAATAGCACAAAGAAACAAGCAGCTTCCAAGATGCATAGTGAGAAAACCGACCAGACTATCAAGAAGACGAACCTGCCTTTGGAGAGTCTGCATGCAAGCTGTAATAAAGTATCTGAACCTACAGTCAATGAAACTACCAATAAGAAGAGCGACGACTACCCACAGACGAACACAAAAACTTGTGAGAGGAAGGAGGACCAAGACACCAGAATCAGAAACACTGATTCAAACACAGTCAGATGGGTGGTCAAGCGGCACATGCATGAATACGCACAAGATGCAATGACATATGTTCGCGCATATGGCCGCCCAGATTTGTTTATTACCTTCACATGCAATCCTACATGGGATGAAATAACAGAACTGTTGTTAACTGGACAATCATCATCAGATCGCCCTGATATTTCCGCACGTGTGTTCAAACAAAAATTGAAATCTTTAATGGATTTAATTGTCAAGCATCACGTTTTTGGAGAGACACGCTGTTGGATGTATTCCATCGAATGGCAAAAAAGAGGATTGCCACATGCACACATTTTGATTTGGTTGATGGAAAAAAATCACACCAGATCAAATTGATCAAGTCATCTCAGCAGAAATACCAGATGTCGACATTGATCCAGAGTTACTTGAAGTCGTCACCAAAAACATGATTCATGGTCCATGTGGCTTCCTCAATAACAATTCACCTTGCATGTCTGATGGAAAATGCACAAAACGGTACCCAAGACATTTACATGCAGAGACAATCACTGGCAATGACGGATATCCACTATATCGTCGACGCTCAACTGAAGATGGCGGCAAATCTATCACTTTAAAAGTACGAAACAATGATCTTCAAGTCGATAATCGTTGGGTTGTACCGTATTCACCGTTACTCTCGAAAACGTACAAAGCACACATCAATGTCGAGTATTGCAATTCGGTTAAATCGATCAAGTACATTTGCAAATATGTCAACAAAGGAAGCGATATGGCAGTTTTTGGAGTGGGAAATGCAACTGCGTCTATCGATGAAATAGACCAATATCAAGTGGGACGCTACATTAATAGTAATGAAGCAGTATGGCGTATTTTATCATTTCCAATCCATGAACGTCATCCAACAGTTGTTCATTTGGCAGTGCACCTTGAAAATGGACAGCGCGTGTACTTCACAACAGAAAATGCAAGTGAACGAGCATTGTCACCACCACCAACAACGTTAACTGCATTTTTTTCATTGTGTGGGAATGATATGTTTGCAAAGACACTACTTTACTCTGAAGTGCCAACATACTACACATGGAATGCATCAGCGAAAAAGTTTCAACGTCGCAAACAAGGTAAAGCAGTTGAAGGACATACCAATTTATATTCGACCGACGCGTTAGGCCGTCTGTACACTGTTCACCCAAACAATGCAGAATGCTTTTACTTGCGATTACTGTTAATCAACGTACGTGGACTGACATCCTTTCAAGAATTAAGAACAGTAAACGGTCAAGTATGTGCCACTTATCGTGAAACTTGCCAAGAATTACATCTTCTTGAAAACGATGCACACTGGGACACTTCACTCGCTGATGCATCAAATACTGCTCAACCACAGCAAATACGCACATTATTTGCCATCATATTGACAACTTGCTTCCCATCCAATCCAAAAGATCTTTGGGAAAAATACAAAGACTGTATGAGTGAAGACATCCTACATCGTTTGCGTGCAATGAATCAAAATCCGGACATTCAATTCACACAAAATGTGTATAATGAAGCATTGGTTTCGACGGAGGACATATGTTTGGCAATCGCTAACAAACCACTGGTACAATTGGGAATGACTGCGCCAGATCGATCTGCAAACGATCTTTTCGATCGTGATTTGCAACGAGAATCACTCTTTGATGTCGACGAATTGTGTGCATTTGTTCAAACGAATCTTCTAAAATTGGTTCCAGAACAACGTATAGTGTATGACATAATTATGCATGCAATTAAAAGCCAAACCGGCGGATTGTATTTCCTAGATGCGCCCGGGGGCACAGGGCAAGACTTTTCTCATTTCACTTATATTGGCAACCATAAGATCACGACAAAATATTGCGCTGGCTATCGCATCATCTGGAATTGCGGCAACTCTTTTGGATGGTGGCCGAACAGCACATTCAACACTAAAATTGCCCTTGAATATTCACATCACTGAGACACCGACATGCAATATCCGAAAAAATTCTGGAATGGGTAAAGTACTTCAATCATGTCAACTCATTGTATGGGACGAATGTACTATGGCGCACAGAAAAGCATTGGAGGCGCTTCATCGTACACTACAAGATTTCAGAGGAAATGAACAGCTCTTCGGTGGCGCACTTATTTTATTGTCTGGTGATTTTCGACAAACTCTACCAGTTATACCACGTTCAACGCCCGCTGATGAACTTAATGCATGTCTGAAATCATCAGTTTTATGGCGACACGTTCAGAAATTGACTTTGAAGACCAACATGCGTGTACAACTACAACATGATGCATCCGCAGAAGTTTTCGCAAAACAATTGTTGGATATTGGGAATGGGAAAATGCCAATCGATGAATCCACACAATGTATCACGTTGCCAACAAACTTCTGTAAAGTCACAGCAACTATAGACGAACTGATTGAAAAGTTTTCCCAAATATCGCACGGAATCACAAAAATCATCAATCGCTCAGTGCACGGGCTATATTAGCAGCCAAAAATAATGATGTCAATGCAATCAATTGCGCAATTCAAAAAGAAATACCAGGCGAAGCGACAACATATAAGTCCATAGATTCTATGATGAATCAAGACGAAGTTGTCAATTATCCAACTGAATTCTTGAATTCCACTTGATTTGCCAGGCATACCGCCGCACGTTTTAACATTGAAAATTGGCGTGCCTATCATTCTTCTCCGAAACATCAATCCACCTCGACTTTGCAACGGTACCAGGCTTGCAGTCAAAAAGATGATGAACAATATAATCGAAGCTACAATTTTGAATGGGAAATTTAAAGGAGAAGATGTACTGTTGCCTCGCATCCCACTGATTCCAACAGAGATGCCATTCGAATTCAAACGCCTGCAGTTTCCGGTGCGACTTGCATTTGCCATGACGATCAACAAAGCACAGGGACAATCGCTACAAGTGTGTGGACTCAATTTAGGAAAATCCATGCTTCACACATGGACAGCTATATGTAGGCCTGTTCACGCGTTGGAAAACCTTCGGATTTATTCGTGTACGCACCAGACAGACAAACAAAAAATATTGTTTATCAAAAAGCACTATGTTAGACATCATAATTTGGTGTTCGGCCATAACTTGAAATTTATACAAGATTTAAAAAAAAATAATCCTAGCATTAAGCAAACTTTTCTCCTCTAGATAGACAGACAGACAGGCAGGCATGCAGGCAGGCAGGCAGGCAGGCAGGCAAGCAGGAGAGGAGGCAAAGAAGAGAAGAAGGATGGGAATATGAGAAGAAGTAGAATTTGGGGATGAAAAAGAGGGGAAGAAGAAAAAGAGGTTGAGAAGAAGAAGGCGAAAAGGATGAGAAAGATAAAAAAAAAGGAGGATGAGGAAAATAGAATGAGAAATAGTAGAAAAGTACAAATGTCTTCATGCTTTTTAAATGCATTATGTTCTGGTGTTTCTTTAACACATTTGATCCTGGGGGAAATTTTTGGCTTTATGTCATAGTCGTAATCTAACACCTTTAGTTTTGGGGTATATTTGACAAAGCTGCCCTCGTGTAACTTTAACCCATTCTGCCTTGATTATTGCTTTAGACTCCTGCCTCTGAACCACTTGGATCCAACATTGATTATCCTCTAAACATGATTGTCAGAAGATGTTGATTTAAGTGCCGGGGTCCATGTGGTACTTCCAGCATGCCAGCACAATAATAACAACATCAAGTGCAGTTGTGTTTAGAAAATAGGTGCATAACATCGTATATTCACAGCAAATGCCCGGTATCAGTTGCAAGTTTATTTGTTGCTTTCACTTTCTGTATTTCAAACTGCTATAATAATAACTCTTTCTGTTCCAGGAGTTTATTACTTTAAAATAACACATTTGTATGATATTCTTCATGTCAAGTTTCTCAAATACAAAGTTAGTTTATCTATTTGCAAATTATTTAAAGTAGTCTCAGCAAGTGTTACATAAAAACTGCACGTCATTACGAGTGCAAATGACTCAAGAGTCTCATTGTTGATGTTAACCTAATGAAGAAATAAATCACTATTACTGCCTCTAAAATTGTCTTATTTAAAACGAAATCAGCCACAGGCAAGTGAGGACTACATTATTGTATTACTTTAGGCTGACCGTACATACTTCACGAAATCATGCTCATTATGTGAACGATCCTGCAAGATTCTCGACTCTACAGCAGACAATATAACTATAGTGAATATTTCTTGAATTCAATAATTCAGTTTTCCATTTCATGTTTTCAACTTGGCATTGCTTGTCAGACAGATAGTGGGGAACGGGATCTTATATGACTACTTATATAATTTAAATGAGATGCTCTCCACCATGGTCTGGGCCGGGTCAGACAGACAGACAGACAGATAGATAGATAGATAGACAGACAGACAGACAGACAGACAGACAGACAGACAGACAGACAGACAGACAGTCAGTCGGGAACGGGAACTTATATGACTACTTATATGAATTAAATGAGATGCTCCCCACCAGGAGTTGGGCGATGCCGGGCCGGGTCAGACAGACAAACAGATAGATAGTCGGAACGGGAACTTATATGACTACTTATATGAATTAAATGAGATGCTCCCCATCAGGGTCTGGGCGAAGACGGGCCGGGTCAGACAGACAGACAGACAGACAGACAGATAGACAGACAGACAGACAGACAGATAGTCGGTAACGGGAACGAGAACTTATATGACTACTTATATGAATTAAATGAGATGCTCCCCACCAGAGTCTGGGCGAAGCCGGGCCGGGTCAGCTAGTATATATATATATATATAAGGGGCTTCTCAAATGTCTTTAGCATGACCATGAAGGAGTAGGCGGAGAAGATAGAAATTAGGCACATGTATAGCTCATCAGTTTGTGATGGACATATGAATTATGGATTTCCCTCCTCAATTTTTTTTTTGATATTGTGCATGGCACTACACACCCTATTATCTGCACATCCAACGGTTTGTCAGAGAAATGGAGAAGTCAGACGCCAGGACTTTGATAAAATTCTTGATGTTGCAAGGAAAAACACCTACAGAAATACACAGGGATATGGAGCCAGTGTTTGAGGAAGTCTGTCCTTTGTATGCTTCTGTTAAAAAAATCGTGTTTGCAGTTTAAATGTGGTCGTTCCCAAGTTGCTGATCTGCCAAGATTAGGACGAACTCCTCAGAATGCAATGATGCAAATGCTGCAAAAGTGAAGAAAATCACAGACTAGGATAAAAAAAAAAAATATAACAATTGCAGAGATATAGGGCTCAGCAAAACTGAGTAAGAGTACAGTTTTTTTTAGAATTTTAAACAACAGATTAAACATGAGAAAAGTGTGTCCCCGCTGGGTGCCGCGCCTGCTGGCATGTGCACAGAAACAAACACGGCTTGATTGCCGTGGTCAGTAGCTCAACATGTGACGGTCGAAAAACATGTTGACGACCATGGTGATGTAGATGTTACTTGGATTCACCATTATGACCCAGAATCCAACATCGCCAGCATGCAGTGGAAAACGCCGGGCTCGCCAACACATGTCAAGCCAAGAGCATACAAATCTGCAAGAAACGTGATGCTGACTGTTTGTTTTTTTGGTTTTTTTTTCTTTTTTTTTCTTTTTTTTTTGGGGGGGGGGAGGGAGGAGGGGGACGTGAAAGGTGTCTTATTGAAAGATTACATGCTTCATGGCAACACGGTTAATGGGCAGTGCTATGCAAATGTCCTTATCAAACATAGAAAGGCTGTGACCTGAAAACGAAGGATAGCGCGTAGGAAAATTCTGCATTTGCTTCAAGACAACGAGCCCTCCCATAAAGCATTGCTTGTGCTGCAAACTGCCAACAATTTGAATATATGAATTCTTCCACAACCAACATATTCTCCAGATTTGGCTCCATCAGACGTTTTTTCTTTTCCCAAATGTTAAAAATCAGCTGACAAGAAATTGTTATGAGATTGAAGAAGATGGTTTAGTGTGAAAAATAGGCTGTTTTATTCTGAAGGACTTTTCAAGGTCACGCAGAGATGGAAGAAATGCATAAATTCAGGTGGTGGCTACATTGAGAAGGAATAATCATTGTGCCAAATTTCAATTTTATATGCCTACTCCTTCACGGTCAGGCTAAAGACTTATGAGTCGCCCCTTATATATAGATATTGTCAACGTATATATTGTCAACGTCTCATACAGACACAGGCATTCTTAGTTCTTTCACACGCACTCAAGAATATCAACCTTGCATGTGGAATCAAACATTTATTTACATAACTTCAATATCATCAAGATGGGCACATGGGGCTGTTAATTCAATACATCATCTTAATAACAAACTGCTATTTGATAAACAGTCGTAGCGATCAGACAATCACAAAACCCTGCACTCAATACTCGCTAACTTTAACATGGCAACGCTAGCTCGCACTCTCGCAAAATCTATACACTCGTTTCTCGAACACATGCGTCCTTCCCCTAAACCGTCCAGTCCAAGTTTGAGTCTCCTCACGCTGGGCTGTTGGTCACGTGGTACTGGACCTCGTGTGCCTCGAGATAGTCGGGCTGTCTCAGCAGTCACGTTGTACTGCTTTCCGGTTGTGTTGTGTCAGGTCTTTCAGTGCAAGTCTGTCCTGTCAATCGAGGACGGAGTCCCGTAGACGTGTGTCTCCATTTATAGCTGGGTCTTGTCCTGTCTGTGTCCTGTCTATGACATCTCTGTGTCCTTGCCTATGTCCAGTCTCTGATATCTCTCTTGTCCTGTAGATGTCCTGTAGATGTCCTGTCTATGACATCTCTGCGTCCCTGCCTATGTCCTGTATATGTCCCTTGTCCTGTATATGGCCTGTCTCTATTCCCCAACACGCTGACTTATATATATATATATATATATATATATATATATATATATATATATATATATATAATATATATATATATATATGCAATATACATATTACAAATCATAAAGTAAACTAGACTCGGAACGGTTCCTTTGTTGCAGAATGTGCAGTAGATGGGACATGTTACCCGCTGAGATTAAGCCGCTTAAAGAACTGTTCAGTGTTGTTCTGCCCCAGGTTTAATTGGTCGAGCACGGCAGACATTAGCGTTGGTAGTATTATTGACGTAGAGGGTAAGTGACATGTACATTTCATTCACATGTTGAGTCTCCGCACTTGTCACAACAAGCCTCCATTTCCTGTGAATGTATCAGTATAGAGCCCTGCATATCACATAACATGATCATCATGACATTCCCAGTGAATTCCTGCGTGTTGATTTGTATTTAGCTGGAGACAAAAGGTTTTACGCTGCTTCGTCTGTATCTTACTCGCTGTCTAGTATTAACGCATCCATGAATAGTTTCCTATCACTATTTCATAGAGTAACATAGCATATCTCGAGCATAACGGATCATCGCAAAGTTGTCTTTGAACGGTCGTGTGGTGAACGTGTGTGCCTAGTGGGGCATTTTGGTAGGCAGAAGTGGGGAATCATCTGCTACATTTTCACACAGCGGAGGTCATCGTAGACAATTGTGTGCGCAGCAAGCAGCACTGTGAACTGTGTTGAAATTCGCTGCTATATTATCAGTAGTGAGTAGTTGCCTGCCGTCATGGACTAGCTGATCGATCTGCCCCACACAAGTCTCTCACAGTCTCTCTTTAAATATGGCTGTCCACTTAAGTTTGTCCAAATAGTACGGCTATTCCATGATGGTATGCAGGCAAGAGTACAGGAAAATGGTGAACTGTCTGAACCCTTTTCTGTCACCAATGGGGTGAAGCAAGGATGTGACATGGCACCAACACTGTTCAGCCTCATGTTTTCAGATATGTTGACGAATGCCTTCGAGAACAACGACATTGGAATAGACATCAACTACCGCATGGATGGAAAGTTATTCAATCTCAGAAGGCTGAAAGCTAATACAAAAATTGACAGCATCACCGTCAGAGAGCTCCTGTTTGCTGATGATTGCGCTCTATACGCCAACTCAGAGGCGGACATGCAACATAATGTTTCAGCTTTCTCACATGCCTGTGCCAACTTTGGGCTCAATACCAACTTGGAGAAGACTGTAGTTACGTACCAGCCAGCTCCAGGGAATAATCACACTGTGCCGAATATCAAAGTGAATGGTCATAGACTAAGTGGTGTGGACATATTCACCTATCTTGGCAGCACTGTGTCACAAGCTGCCACAATTAATGACGAACTGAATGCAAGAATCTCCAAGGCCAGCGCGGCCTTTGGCAGACTGTACAAGAATGTATGGGACAGAAATAAAATAAGCCTGAAATTAAAAGCTGAAAGTCTACACAGCAGTTGTATTACCCACGCTGCTAAATGCTTGTGAAAGCTGGACTGTTTATCAGCGATACTCCAGGAAATTAAGCCACGTCCACACAGTCTGCCTTAGGAAGCTACTGAAGATTAAATGACAAGACAAGATCCCAGGCACTAAAGTTCTAGAAAGAGCGTATATGCCCAGTATCCACACTCTACTAATAAAGAATAAGATTCGCTGGGCTGGTCACTTAACTCGCATGCCGAATCACAGGCTCCCTAAACGCATTTTTAAAGGTCGAGTAGCTTTGTGGTAAACGCTCCCAAGGCGGCCAGAAGAAACACTTTAAAGCCACTCAGAAAATATCACTAAATGCTTTTGGAGTTCATGACACCTGGGAGACAGAGACCAAAATTCGTGGCGTGCATCATTACACAAGGTGCAGTCACATGTGAGACAACCAGAACTGCAAGAGCTGTAAAGAAAAGGCAGGACAGAAAAACCACTGCAGGAAATCCTCTTCCAGGAACGTAAAGCATTCTTTGTCTACATTGTCAAAGAACATTTCGAGCCAAAATAGGCCTTATCAGCCATTTTAGAACTCACGGCTCCATACTTTCAACCCTACTGTATGAAATGAATGGTCATCATCATTCTCGATGGACAAAGAACATAACAGTCTTCCACTACGCGGTTCATCAATGATGTGTTGCTGTCTATTTTGAAATCGTTTCTACTCATTCACTGACTTATCCGTGATTCAACAACTATCCCCATAATGACTCATAAATTTTCTCTTCTTTACAAGAGTTCACACATTCTGCCCCCCCCCCCCTCCCCCCCAGTTAGAACATATATGCAATACTACAAATAAACTCATTGAACAACTGGCACCAATACAAAAGACCAAAAGCTTATCAATAGTTACTTAGCATGTACACTAAATACAACCTTCCCACAAACTATATGCTATCAATGTCAAACCTGGACAATGACAGAACAAGAGAAAAGAAAAATCACAACAACAGAAATGAGATCCGGCAGTTGTCAGGGCCACACGGCTTGAACAGGCCAAACAAAGGTGAGTCGATTTGGCGCTTTTACACTATCATTACTCAGTGGTCTTGTTTGGTGAGATCAAATACTTAACTTTCTCAGATAAGAGAGAAAAAAAAGAAGCTGTGATGTGCAAGTTACGCACATGAAAAATCTTACGGTAATCGGACGTCGCAAACAGCAGGCCTTCAGGTTGCTGTCATGACAAAATTGTTACGAATGATAACCTAACAACGGGTAACTAAAGCTGGTTACGGTAGATGGAAGCTGTCCAGAGGAAGCAAGGTTTACACAAATTCATATTGGACACACTGACATTTGTCCTGCATAACTAGATGTGACGCAATTCTCTCTCAGTTGGTGCGAAGAAGAGAAGACGTGCTTTAAACTGTGCTCCACGATTGAAACACACCTTGTATTGTTTGCCAAGTTGTATCCAGACGTGATGTCGTTGTGTTCTGTACTCATGTGTGTGAATGTAACAAGATGTATGGGGTTGGTGTCCTTAATGCTTAAGTTGATTATATGGACAATTTCTAGCTAAGACAAAGGTGAATAGTCTGTCGGCACCATGGTTTCTGGATCTATGTTTTCAGACAATTCTCTCTCTCTCTCTCTCTCCTCTCTCTCTCTCCTCTCTCTCTCTCTTCTCTCTATATATATATATATATATATATATATATATATATATATATATATATATATAATATATATATATATATATATATATATATATATAGATATATATATATCGGGCGGTCATGACTCGCCATTTAACTCGGTAACCAGTGTCGTGGATCCAGCATCAGTGTTACTGTCTCGTCCATGCCATGTGGCCAAGCCATACAGATATTTTCCTCTCGGTCTTCCTCTTGGTCTGTTTCCTTCGATCTTGCCAGTAGTCGCTAAGTTCTCTAATCCATTTCTTCTCATAACATGTCCAAAAAAGTTTGACTGTCTACGTCTAATTTCTCTAATCAATATATACAAGTAAATGGACCAAATGTTTTTCACCGGCTTTAGTGTAGTGAGCCGCTATCTTTGGAAAATCATAACTTTCTTCAGTATTCAACCAACAAAAGGGAGATCCTGAAAAAGACAGACTTGTAAAAGTGACCTGCTTTATTCACAGTTGCACATAACGTGGAACTGGGCAGTCATACCATCAGAACACAGTTTCATCAATATACATTGACTACCTGATCCTGTCTGGCTTGTCATCCTGTTCAGGCTAGGAAAACATCTAACAGGATGCCGAAGTGAAGAGCACCGTCTTTAAAGAACATCGTCTCAGCTTGTATAGGCCCAGGTCGTCGAGGCAGACTCTTGACATCCGGAACCCTTTCATACAAGAAACTATTATTTCCCACTCACTTCACCCACTCTTGTCTCTCGTCTACACATACTTATTATTCAGGTTTCATGATAGTTTGAACACGAAACGCGCTTCAGATGTCCTTGTAGTCATAGCACAATGTTCTGTTCGGTGATCTGTTGAAGAAGTGTAACCTTCCCATTAAAAGAAACCCGTTCAATTTAATTCCAATACTCCCCCTCTCTACTGTTGGTGATCACCATGTATAATAGAAAGTGTCTGTGATGATACATGTTTTCTTCCCCCATGTATAAGGTTATTATTTATTTTAGGATCCCGTTCATCAACCCCTCACTTAAGAAGTTTATGTAAATTACATGGCTCTTTATGCTCCTAGGGAACTGTGTCAGATTAATATTAAAGAGTTTAGGATCCCTTTCGTTAGCCTTTCTCTTAAGAAATTAATATAAATTGAAAGCTTCTTCTTCTACCAAGGAAGCTGCATCAGGTTAGTCATCAAGTAAGGCACCAGTTAATAATAAAGTATAGACAACGATTGTGCTCGCCCGGGAGACATAGATTTATAATATTCCCAGTAAGGCAATATATAAGAATAAAGTCAAGAATGTGCCGATGCTCATTCAGGAGATAGGGACTTATGATATGTACATCACATCACTTGATAAGAGTGTAGTGATGAATCCTATTCTCCTTCTGGAGCCTTCAAAATTATAATAGGTATAATGCAACACCCCATAAATTTGAGGTACAGAAAGTTTCCAATGTTTCTTTTGGAACTTCCTCCATTCGAATAAGTATAGGAGCGCACGTAACAATAAAAAAAGTCATGACAGAGTCTCTACACCTAAGGGAAAGTCTTCTATACTATCAAGGTAAACGTTTATCTAGTATGCATATATTCTAATTAAATCTTATTTCACTACCGCTGTAGCAAAGTCCTAATAGTATAGAATCGGCAAGGTCGGGTGGAGCTATTGATCGTTAAAGCTTTAAAATAATCAAGCTTGTAATCAGCTCAAACGCCAAAAGAAACTACCGAGTAGGTAACCTCCATTATTTTTGCAAAAATAACCTTCTCACGTCAAGACTCTACCTTTGTGGTTATATCTCGGATGTACTTTTACACAATGTGTCAGAAAATAGAAAGAACAAATACCTTATCTAGCGAACACAACGTCTTGGTGCGTGGAATCTTTCAACTGTAGATGTTCTTTGAAACACATAAATACATGAAAACATGGTGATGATGTCACTACCAGGTCGAAACGTGAACTATTGCTAAGAACGCTTTTGCCTATCTAGCATAAATCATCTGTCACGAAATTGTTCGAGACTCATGAGTTTTGCGCTTAAGATTCCTTGCCGTAGTTAGATATATTAACCTTTGTTGATTAGCTCTCATTTTCTATTCAAAGGTATAGGTGTATGAGAAAACGTGTCTACCGAGAGAATCCCCGGCGGGTTTCACTCTCTATAAATAGAAACGGTTTCCCCAGTATGATAACTCGAGCAAGAGGAGAGAATCGCTTGTGGTTTCGCGACAGTGAATTCTCTGGGGAGTAAACCCGGTAGACAATCGCCCACAGAAGTAGGATGTGTTGGCTTAAGGGTGCAGTATCGCAGTTCCTCTGTAAACACTCACAACGTAATGATATCTGAAAACAGACTCCGGATGA
>JACEFZ010022775.1:25000-99697 GCA_014155875.1 Cepaea nemoralis
CTTTTGTTCATCATAAGCAACGTCAGCATTATCAACATCATCTTTCATATTTGCCATCAAACTTCAGGGGAAATAAAAAGTTGACGTTTCAGCGACCGAATGTGTCGCCATGGATACTAGCATTCCTTGTAATGGTACACTGTCATTCTGAGTAACTGTAAAACGTCTTTGATGCCGTCAATCCATTTATTATCTCTCATTTTAGGTACACACACACACACACATACACACACACACACACACACACACACACACACACACACACATATATATATATATATATATATATATATATATATATATATATATATATATATATATATATATATATATATTATATATGACATTGACACCTTGCTGTCTTGACAGACGATAGTTTGTTACATTGTGCTTCAAAACGGCATAATAACTACAACCCATGGTGGTAGCGAATGTAAATGATAAGGCCAATTCGCGCTGTAAATATTCGTCCACTGTGCATTCATATGAACACATGGTCATTTCGACGATCACGCACCATCTTACGTCTCACACGCTTGGTGTCCGACTTATCCGCAATACTTCTTTACTTTGTCTTTATTCCATTTCTGATATGTGCCCTCCATGCAACACATCCAGCGGCGACTAGCTCCTAATGTGCATAATAAATGCCTGTATCAATCATGTCCCGCTTACACACATCTTTTTATCGTAGTAGAGCCGACCCTGAGATCTCTTACCTACCTGTAATTCACCAGAACACATGTCCATGGGTATTCCACCATCATCGATCCTCCTAAGATGTCCTAAGCATCTAAGTCTACGAAGACTGATCACGGAATAATATGTCACACAACCTGATCTTTCCAATACTCCGGTATTTGCGATTGTGTATTGCCACTTAATACCAAGTATTCTTCGCAGACACCGCATATGAAAGCTGTTTAAACGTTTCTCTTGTTATGAGTAAGTTGTCCAGATTTCACTGCCATAAAGAAGAGTACTAAGGACACAGGCTTGATAGACAAGAACTTTTGTTTTGACAGTTAGCTTCCCATTCCCCAGACTTTTTGTTAACCTGTTCATTGTTGTTGCTGCCTTACCAATCCTGATTTTGTTTCCTGATCTAGGGATAATTTGCTATTTACCTTTGATCCTAGATATGTAAAATAGTCTACTATCTCTAGTTCGGCGCAGTCAGTAAAGATTGAGGACACCCCATGTGCACCTTACGACATAATCTGTGTCTTCTTTTTGCTAATTGTTAATCCAAATTTAGAACACGCATTGGAGTATGCAGATAGTAGACGTTGTAATTCTTCCTCAGAGTTGGTCGTAATCATCTGCAAACATGATGGTAATCATCATCAGCAAAAAGCACCTCTCTGATCAGTATCCTCCTAATTTTGGTCTTGGCCTTCAATCTCTGAGCCTTGTAGAGACAGCCATCTGCGCGTGAGTGAAAGTATATACCACCTTCCTGATCACGAAATGCATATTTCAGTAGAACTGTAAAGTATATTCCAAAGAGGGTGGGAGCTAGTACACAACCTTGCTTAACTCCACTCTTGATTTCAAACTATTCTGAAGCTGCACCATCATACTTGATTATACCCTTCATGCCTGTGTGGAACGATTCCACAATGGACAGAAGAGTTGGTGGGCAGCCAATCTTCTTTAGTGCCTTGTACATACACTCACGACTGACCAAATCGAATGCCTTTGTGAGGTCGATGATGGCAATAAACAGTGTTGATTCTGTTCACTGCATTTTTCATGCATTTACGCAATGAGAATATCATATCAATGGTAGATTGGTTCTGACGAAAGCTACACTGCGATTCGGGGTAAGCTTGATCTCCTGGGACTTGAAGTCTGCGCATAACAATTATGGAAAATGCTTTCCCAACAATATACAGAAGTGAGACACCCCTATAGTTGTTGCAATCGCTCTCATCCCTCTTGTTCTTGTACAGTGTTATGATTCCGGAATCTTTTAAACCACGTGGGACTTGTCCTTCCTTCCAGCATATATCTATTATATATATATATATCTATTCCTATAGTGAAATCCTACCCTAACCTGGAGCCTTTCTAGATGCAAGTTCATTTATAGCACACTTAACTTCTGTTATAGTGGGAAGTGTGTCCAGGTGGTCAAGAGTTGGCAGGGCCTCTATGGCGTTGAGAGCATTAACCGCTAGTTAGGTCTCGCTTGAGTAAAGCTCCAACTAGTGCTCGACCCATCTATCCATCTGCTGTTTCTTATCAGTGATGATTTCTCCAGTCAAGGTTTTCAGCGGTGCACTTCTTTTGATCATTGGACCACATGCTTTCTTTATCCCTTCATACATGCTTCTGATGTTTCCCATATCACTTGCATTTTGAATAGACTCACATAACTTGATCCAATAGTCATTTTCACACTGCCTAGTAGCCTATTGCACATCCTTCCTAGCTATATTCAGCTCATTGAGAGCGTTGTTCTTTCCTTGTTTCTTAAAAGGATTATCCTCTTTTTATCAATAAAGGTCTGCAGTGTCTGGCTGTTTGCCGGAAACCAGTGTCGCTGCATATACAGTGATAATGCTGGCAAACCCACCAGAGGTTGCCAAGTTGAGAAATAATAGTTTTTCATTACCCACAGCTGGAATTTCAATCATTCCTAGTAGCGAATTTTTCACTGCAAAGCCCACACCATGTTGCCTTTTTTCTGCCTGCTGTCTACACTTTCAAAAACAAAAGGTGTACTTGTTTTCCCCTAGTGATCCTTCAGCGTGGCGTGTCTCCTGCATGCCAGCAACATTAATGATAAGACGATTAAGTTCGGCATCAATCACAGCCGTTTTTCTCACATCGTAAACGCAAGAAAACGGATAAAAAAATAACAAGTTGATGGAACGCAGAAGTAAAGAAAGTTGTAAAAGTCAAAAAAGAAAAATATAAAAAGTGGTCGAAGAGCAAACAAGAATGCGATTACATAGAATATAGAATAGCTAGAAGACATGTACAGAGAGAAAAACATAATGACTGGGAGGAGTATGGAGAAACTAAATAAAAATCACAAGGAGGCAACTAGAAACTTCTATAAAAAGATAAGTGCAATTAGAACCAGAGGAGACCCAACTGAAATAATTAACAGCAAAAATGGAGAACCAATAAGTGAACGAAAACAAATCCTAATAAGATGGAAAAAGAACTTCGAACAACTTCTCAACATTCCATCAGATGTCACAGGAATTCAAGAAACCGATACTGATGCCACCAAAGAACTAGAAAAACACATCCTGAAAGAAAGAAATTATAGAAGCCATCAGATTAGCCCCATTGAACAAATTACCATGGCAAGATGAAATACCAAATGAACTAATTAAAGCAGCAAGAGAAGTAGGAACAGCTTGGCTGCATAGACTATTCAACCATGTTTGGGTAGAACACCAGACATCACGAGACTGGGGAAACGCTATAATTATCCAAATTCGGAAAAAAAACAAAGGCAGCAAAAGAGACTGCACACAATAAAGAGGCATTTCATTGTTGAGTCACACTGGGAAAATATTTTGCAAAATTCTTGAAAAAAAGACTACGAACTATTATAGAACCCCAGCTAAGCTAATCACAACTTGGAGTTAGGAAAAACAAAGGATGCACAGATGCCATTTTTGCTCTTAGACAACTTATAGAAAAATCAATCGAATTCAGTGAAACACTCTACTTAGCCTTTGTCGAACAAGAAAAGACATATGATAGAGTAGATAGAAACAAGCTGTGGGAAATCCTTAAACAATATGGCGTGAGTACACATCTAACAAATATATGTAGAAGCTTATACAACAGCAGTGAATGCATAGTGAGAGCAACTGGAGGACACTCAGAACCCTTCATCATAAGATCTGGAGTACGATAAGGTTGTGTCTCTTGTTTATAACATATATAAACAGCATATGTAAAGAAAGAGGCCAAACGGAGACCGCAAGAACACCGAGAACACAGAAGAATAACCATCTGCAAATCTAACCATTCGAGAACTCCTTTTTGCGGACGACCAAACACTAAAAGCAGAATCAGAAGGTGAATTACAAGACCACATGAATAGTCTAAACGAAATGTGTAGGGAACATAACATGAAAATTAGCAAATGTACAACAAAGGTATTGACTATGGCTAAAGAAGATAAAACAACAACGATTCACCTAAACGAACATCCCTTGAAACAAGTAAAGAGTTTCAAGTACCTAGGAAGTATAATATCATCGTAAATAAGAAGACGAGATAGAAAATAGGTGCAATAAGGCAAATCATCTCATTGGACAAATGGCACCAATACTAAAGAACAAACATGTATTAATAACTACTAAGAAAGCACATTACAACACAATCTTCCTGCCAACTCTATGCTACCAATGCCAAACTTGGACAATGACAGAAAAAGAGAAAAGAAAAATCACAACAACAGAAATGAGGTTCCTGAAAAGAATACTCAACGTATCAAGAAGACATACGATCAGAAATGAAGAAATCAGGACTAAAGTGGGGGTTAAAGCAGCACTAGATTTTATCAGAAAGCAGCAAGTCAAATGGTTTGGCCATGCAAGTAGGTTACCAGTCAACAGCATACCACAACAAGCAATAATGTACAGACCAGATGGAATCAGAGGAAGAGGCCGACCACGTAAACGTTGGACGGAGGGAATAGCAGAGTCCATGGGAATATCGATATATGAAGCCCATACTCGGGCACTCTCACGAAGTTTATACTTCACCTCGACACCGCAAGGTACAAGAGGAACATGATGAGATGAGATGAGAGATGGGAATATCGATAGATGAAGCCCGTAAGTGGGCACTCTCCGGCTGTTTATACTTCACCTCGACACAGCAAGGTACAAGAGGAACATGATGAGATGAGATGAGATGAGTTAATATTCGTCAGGTCATTGGCAAATTCTGGACACATGGTTCTTATGTTCTAGGTTGCAAGCCATAGCTTGACATTTCTTTTTTTCTTTTCTTTTTAGTAAAACCTTGTGCATTGGTTGTACAGCCAGCGATTCAGATTTTGTCCTTTATATATATTGCAAAAACATATATTTATGATCAAAAAAAAAAAAAAAAACTAATTGAAACGAAAAAGTTCCTTTTATTTAGGATGTGATGCAAATGGGATATGTTACCCTCTCGGAGAAACAGACTTCAAAAACTGTTCAGTGTTGAACTGTTCCAATTTAGCGAGGGGAGACGAAATGCCCTATCAGGCTATTATAGAATCAACGAGTAAGTGACAATTGCTTTCATTTCACAAGTTCAGACACCGCACCTGTCACAACAAGCCGGGGGAGAAAAATAAACCAGTTGTAAAATTCTCAAAATAGCAGATACTGATCAATGTAACTGTGGAATTTGTCAAATTATATACAGTCAGGCGTCGCAGGTGCTTGTATCATAGCCATATAAAAGGATAGTGTGGTAAATATCGATTCGATTCTTAATTTGGCTGCAGTCTCATAACATTCATCCATCAAGACTGAAGAAGAAGAAGAAGAAGAAGAAGAAGAAGAAGAAGAAGAAGAAGAAGAAGAAGAAGAAGAAGAAGAAGAAGAAGAAGAAGAAGAAGAAGAAGAAGAAGAAGAAGAAGAAGAAGAAGAAGAAGAAGAAGAAGAAGAAGAAGAAGAAGAAGAAGAAGAAGAAGAAGAAGAAGAAGAAGAAGAAGAAGAAGAAGAAGAAGAAGAAGAAGAAGCATACTAATAACAAATGTTTGCAATAATCATACACCCAATTATGCAACGCTTTCATACCCCTTCTATAATCTGCATTCCGCCATCCTCGCAAATTAGCTTTCAAGAGTCCAAACACGTAAAAGTTTGATAGCGCAAAGTCTGGACTTCATGCTGGATGTTTCAAGACGTCAAATTTTAGAGTAGGTAGTATATGCATTGCATGTGCAAAGGTATGAGGGATATTCTTTCATTCAGTAGCATGTCCCTTGCATAATCTCTCCCCCATAACAACCTTCCGGAAAACTTCTCGATCACAAGCAAGACGTCCCGCGTCTGATACACCCATCTGGAGATCAGCCGCCACATCCTGCACCCATCTTCTCTTTGGCCTTCCTCTTCCTCTCTTCCCAGGCATATACCCTTCCATAATTGTTCTCTCCAAACTGTCGTGACGTTTCAAGTGACCAAAATACTTATATTTTCTTTGTTTTATCGTCTTTAATAGCCATCCCTCCTCAATATTCGACTCTTGAAGTATGGATGCATTTGTTCTTTTCTTTACCCAAGATATTCTTAGAACTCGTCTATAACATTTATATTCAAAGGCATGTATGCGCTGTTCAGCTTGTTTAGTAAGTGTCCATGTCTCACAGGCGTATGTTGCAATGGGAAAGATGCATACTCTTAAAAATCTAATTTTTGTAGTTCTGTCTGTCCCACTCCATAATTTATTCATCTGTTTTAGTCTTTGAAGAGCAATGGATAGTCGCCGTTTAATTTCTTTCATTGTGTCACCATTATTGGTAATCAATGACCCAAGATACTCAAAATTTTACACCACCTCCAATTTTCTCCCATTAATGTATATTTCTTTCTCCATAGTAGTTTTATCTGTATGCATTATCTTAGGTTTTGCTATGTTAAGATATAAGTTGTGATTTTCACTATTCAATTGTGTTGAGGCTATTAGGTTTTCTATGCCATTCTGTGTTGTGGATAGTAATACTGTATCATCAGCATATCGAATCTCTGGTATGTCATGATCGCCGATATTTAGGGCATCATATGGCACCCTGTTTATATCATCTCTTATATTTCTGATTATATTTTCGGCGTACAGGTTAAACAAATAGGGTGACAGCACGCAGCCCTGACGGACTCCTTGCTTGATGTCAAACCAATATGATGTCTCGCCATCTATTCTAACAGCTGTGTCAAAGACTTAGGAGGAAGCTCTGAGCTAAGAAGAGCTAAAATAGAGCTTAGTAAGAGGGCAAGTGACGTAATAGGACAGGAGACCAGACAAAAGAGACACAAACGCTATAAATAGCTATAACGGGAGACACTTGTGTCAACAAGGAGGGCAACCAGTGCAGAGGAGCTGGTGTTACCCAAGAAACTGGGAAACCGAGTTCACGAGGTAAGGACCAAGTACATCTGGTCAACACAGCCCAGTGCCCAGCACGTAAACCAACTAACGCACGCTGAGCTGAATTGCTCGTGGCTGAACAGGCCACGCTCAGCGGGCTCAGACAGAGACCGGGATGGCGTAGGAATCAGACGTGTATCCGCTAGGGATACTTTGTAGTTGTGAAGGACAGTATAATAGTTATAATAGTCTAGCTTAGCGTCAGTAGTTATAATATTTATATCATCTCCTCATTCCATCTTATCGTCATCACATTCTAAGATGTTTAATACCGTGGTGGTATTCCGCTCGTGGAGCTATTGTATGATCTGCTCCGAATAAAAATGTATCCTTTTGCAAACAATACGAGTGTCACTTTCGTGTAGTGCAAAAGAAAGGAATCCTTGTATGCCTGTCGCAAGTGGGTTGCTGACAAGCTGCTTGTTGGTCTAGATATAGAATTTTTATGAGATGTACTACATGTGATGGAAAGCCCATATTCCTCATGATTTCCCAAAGTTTCTGATGCTGTACACAGCCAAATGCCTTTGAATAATCCACAAAACATGAGAATATGTTTACATTAAATTCTCTGCACTTCTCTATTATTAAACGCATGTTGAATATGTGATCTCTTGTTCCTCTTCCTTGTCTAAATCCAGCTTGAACCACGTTAATCTCTTCTTCCATTTTCTTACTAAGTCTTCGCATTATGACTTTTAGTAGAATTTTACTTGCATGACTGATCAGGGCAACAGTTGTATAGTTGGTGCATAATTTCAGGTTTCCCTATTTTGGTATTGGAATGAAGATAGTTCTCTTCCAACCTTTTGGTCATATACCATATTTCCAAATCTTTGTACATAATGCATGATATATGTGTATGCTTTCTTCTCCTCCTGCTTTAATTAGTTCAGCTGATATCTCATCACATCCATGTGATTTACCATTCTTCAGGTTCCTTATAGCCCAAGCAATTTCATCTAATGAGGGTTCAGGTTCTGTCTCTGCTGTCATTGGCTGATGTATCTCATTCATAACCTCACTGTCACTCATATCATACATACCACTGCAGTACTCCTGCCATCTTTCTAGAATTTGTTTAGATTCTGTTAAGGTGTTTCCCATCTTGTCACAGATAACATTCAATTGAGGTTGAACATTTCTTGTCAATAACTTCATTTCTTTGAACATTTCATAATCTCTTCCAGTCTTATGATATTGCTCTATTCTGGTACAGCAATCTTGTATATATTGATTTTTGTCCTTTCTTGTGTTATTTCTTATTTCTCGAGTTAAAAATGTATACTTCACCCTGCTGTTATCGGATTCATCTCCTTTCTGTTTCAGCTCCCTTCGTTGTTTTATTAATTCTAACGTGTCTGATATAAT
This sequence comes from Cepaea nemoralis, assembly GCA_014155875.1. Taxonomy (NCBI): domain Eukaryota; kingdom Metazoa; phylum Mollusca; class Gastropoda; order Stylommatophora; family Helicidae; genus Cepaea; species Cepaea nemoralis. The sequence goes on from JACEFZ010022775.1 coordinate 33,497, forward strand.
CCATGGCTTAAGTTGCTTTTTCTTGGTCGGAATGAAATCTTTGGCTGCAGTTATCAAGATATCTCTAGCTTGTACTGCCAGTTCATCAGGTGTCATTTCTTCTTGTATAGACATCAAGACCCCAAAGCGATTCCTAACTTCTGTGTTGTATGCGTCTGGTATTTTTCTGAGATCAAAACGAAGTGGCCTTGGTCCTCGGGTAAGCTTTTTGAGTTTTAATTTCAGATCTGCTTCTAATAACTGATGATCTGTATCACAGTCTGCACTTCGTAAGGTTTTTGCAGATGTTATGCTTGATCTCCATCTTCTTTGTATTAAAATATAATCTATCTGATTTTTGGTAAAACTGTCTGGAGACTTCCATGTGAAGAGTCTTCTTGGATGTTTAAAAAGTGTGTTGGCTATCGTTAACTCATTTTCTGTGCAAAATTCAATTAATTTGTCACCTGCATCATTTCTATTTCCTAATCCAAATTTTCCTAAAACGTGTCTCTCATTGTCAGCTCTTCCTGCACCTACTTTTGCATTAAAATCTCCCATTATTATTGCTATATCATTATGACCAATAATATTTAATGTGTCTTGTAGTGTGTTGTAAAAATCTTAAATTTCGTCCTCCTCTGCTGTTGAAGTAGGTGCATATATCTGTATGAGAGTTGTGTTTTTTGGACGGCAATTAAGTCTAATAGTGAGGATTCTATCACTAACTGGATTATATCCCATTAAAGCTTTTGCAGTTGTCTTATCTAAACAAAATGCCACTCCACTCTGGCCTCCGACATCTCTACCAGAATAAATGAAAATACTTCCATTTTCAGTTGTAAAATGTCCCTTGCGGCTCCAGCGATGTTCACTAATTCCTAAAATTTGAATGTTTAACCTCTCAATCTCATCACACACTACTTTAAATTTTCCCTCATACAAACTTCTCACATTCCACGTTGCCATTCTCACTCTGTTCTTTAGTCTGACACAGGGGATTTCCTTGGTAACACAGTCAGGATTAACTCCGTCATCACGATTACTAGTACTAGTCCCTGCGTCACACTCTTCCCCAGTGTTATCTGATCTGCCTGGCCTGGGGGCCTCTCTACCAGATCTCTTTCTTATTATGTTTTCTTTCATGGTTGTTATGGTTTCTTGGCAAGTTTTGCAGAAGGTAGTTTGCCGTTGCTTTACTTCTGGGCAGTGACTGTACTAGTCGGTGGCCATAGCCATTGTCTCTACTGATGAGATCATCTGCCTATCGCCGCAGAGTGCAAGACCATAACCAACAACAATCTGTCAGCTGCTCTCACACTCCATCCACTACCTGCTTCCATGGCTTCACGTAACCCTGATCTTCGCAAAATATCTGTCACGAATTTATGGAGGACATCGACCTACTGATCTAGGACAGAGACCGTTGTTGTGAGAGTCATCGACCTAATGGATCAAAGGCCAGAGATCTGCGGTCTATACCGTTACGATTTTGTTTGATTGTGAGAGCGGGGCCCCGATCGGACAAGATCGGAACGAGTGAATACGAAGGCGGAGGCCCGAGCAAACACGCTCGTATCTCTTTGAAAGACGGTGAACGAAGTTCCCGGAGCAACGGAAGAAACGATCTCAACTAGAATTGTCTACATCAAAGAAGATTGTCAGCATGTTTTTGTACGGGGATCAAAAGACGAGAAAAGAGCAGGGGATGCTTGGTGGGGAGGAAAAACCCATGACGTCCTACAGGCGAAATTCGAGGGAATGAGAATCTAGTTTTAAATTCAGTATACATGTTGGCTTGACACCGGCTGGAGTGTGGATTTATTTCAGTGCCGAAATAGAAATACAAATCACGATGTCTAGGTTGTTTGAAGACAACAGGCATTTTTCCTTGATGGGACTCGGTGGTTTAATTCTAGGACTGAAATAGGTTAAAGAAGGTAGTAGTGATGTAGATTAGAACTCGAGCATAGTGAACTGGCGTGTGTAACCGTAGTATAGAGTGGCGGCAGCATTAGGCTGAAGGGTGACTTAAGCTGTGTTGAGTGGGGTGTCATTGCAGTCGGTAGGATAAGTACAATGACATGAGAAGATATTCAGCAGGATTGAGATTGAGTGGGGAGATAAAGGATAAGTCAATGCTAGGATATTATGGTAGGGGAGTCTACTGGGATTTCTGTGCTTTTCCTTTAGCTTTTCTTTCTTTTACCTTGTCTAGGGTAATGTGCTGAACTACTCTGTCTTATGCCAGAGTGTAGCTCTAGGATGATATAGAGGTTACAGACTGAATATGGCCTTAGGCCTACATTCACATAGAATGGGTCTGAGTTGAGTTTCTCTCACCGGGTGTTATTTCTTCGACAGGTTCCCTCCACTTGAAAGTGAAAGTAGTTCCCAATCTGAGAAGAAGCAATTGGTCATACTCTGGTGCAGTGCTAACTGATATCAAGCTGTGAACCCTATTTAGCAAGAAGGTCAGACAAGTGCTGAGCTAAAATTGAACATTCAAAATAAATCACTAGAAGTGAGGTGCTCAATGAAGGTATTCCAAACAACCAGAGAAGTATGAACTGTAATATTTACTCTAAACCCTAGAGAAAGGAAAAGACTATCATTAACATTTTCCCTGAGTGACAAACTGCAGTGTATAGGCGATATATTGTTGAACCGGTGTTTATATTCTTCAATACATGGACTATATTACCGACCGGTATATCGTATTTGTCGAACTAAATGACATTAAGTAACAGACAACAGTGTGCCAGCGATATATTTTTTTCGGACAGTGGTTGTGTTCGTCCATACATGAACTATAAACAATACCGAGTTATAGACAGTGTAGAAAATACCAGAAACGAACTAAATACATTACGCAGTGGTGATCAGACATTCAAACGTTCACGGATATATATTGGAAGTCCGCAATCTGTCGGAGAGACGCATCATCTGGTGAGGTACATCCAGTTCTGTGCTATGTGAAGTCGAATGGCTGTATCATGATGACAACTGTGATGCTGATCCTAGACTAGACTATCCTGTCTCACATTCATGATAGACTACACCACATACTTCCACACCCATACATCGCACACACACATGACACTGTTCTGCATTAAATGTTTTATCATTTTGTTCGAAGCCAGTGTTGGTGGGGGTATATGCTGAAGGAATGCGAAGAGGGGTCTTGTCTGGTGGAAAAAGAGAGAGAGAGATAGTGGTCAAAAGACTTATAAAAGGGGGGTGTGTAGACAAACTTCCGGCAAAAGACCAAAACTCTAGAAAAGGGAATTTAAAAAGGAATTTAAAAGTTGTGCTTGTTAATTCTACTTTTCCCCCAGGGACAACAAGTGACAATATCGATACACTTGTTGAGAGAAGACCCCAGGCATTTTGATCGTATCGCGGGCTTCAGTTTGTTCACAGGTATATCACTGCACGAACACCATTCACGGTATCGTCCCTTTCCTGTGAATATATGAATATATGGGCCCGTGATATCTCAGAACATGATCGTGATGATATTTCCAGCGAATTCTTGCGTGTTGATTTTGTTTTAAAATTATTATTTCATTTTTATTTATTTTTTAATTATTTTTTTTTAAAAATTGTATTATTTTAACCTGTAAACAACTTACGTTTCCACCTCATCGACTGTGTCTTCCTCGCTGGTTTGTAATTGTTGTTGTTTGTCCATCAATAATGGTGATGACCATTCATTTCATCCTGTGTGGTTGAAAGTATGGAACACGATGATATGAAGGCGGGCTGCGTGGTCTCGAGTTATGGTGTCCGCCTCGAATGCTGGAGGTCCCGGGTTTAAGCCCCGGTAAAGACCGGAATTTATTTCACGTGGACTTCTAGTAATAAAATTTCCCCTGGTCTCTGGGTAGTGAGATCGGACGTCCGTATATATTGTTGCTCACTTAAATAATCTCTTGGCAGTTGGAAATTGAAAAAAGAGTCGCCTAACGGCAATGCCCGGGCAAAATTTCGAGTTAAAAATCTACCCAAAGTATTTCAGGATCCTCGCCGGTGCTACGGAGCTCGTGCACTGAGATGAGTTTCTCCAGACTCAGGTTTGACTTAGGAGGAGATCGGTGCACTTATGGGTTACACCCGTGTGCCGAGATTTTGATCCATCAACTAAAGTAACTAAACTAAACTAAACTGAAATTATTGAGCCGTGATTCTAAGATGGCTGATATGGCCTATTTTGGCTCGAAATGTTTGACGTTCCAGGAGGAGGATCTCCTGCAGTGGTTTTTCTGCCCAGCCTTTTCTTCACAGCTCTTGCAGTCCTGGTTGCTTCACAAGTGACTGCACCCTTATATAATGGTGTACGCCACGAATTACTGTCTTTTTGCCGCAGTCTCCCAGGTGTCAAGATGAATTCAAAAAGCTTTCAGTGAGATTTTAAGAATTTCTATAAATCGTTTTCTCTGGCCGCCTTGGGAGCGTTTACCACAATGCAGTTCTACGTAAACAATTCTGGTTTGTAATGATGCATCCACGAACCGTCTCCTGTCACAATTTCACGAAAAAACGTATCTTCTTCTCGAGCATGACGGTCCAAATACTCCTGACAAATCGTCTCCCCTGCACGGTTGTGATCTGCACACATGCAGTGGTTATAATTCGATATCCCTGAATTTTTTTGTGGTCTTTGTCAGGCTTCGGCAAGGGAATCAGATAGCTATGTAACCATTCCTCCTTGATGCTAGCACTCCCTATACTGTTGTTGTACATGTCTGCTAGTTTCTCTAGCTCATTGTCGGTACACCTATTTATGTCGTCGTATCTTATGCCATCAGGACCTGGAGCACTGTTTTTTGATCGTCGAAGCACAGCCTTGATTTCTTTCACTGTCACTGTGTCTTCATCCGAAGTGTTCTGGGCCTTGCATCTGTCTGAGGTGACCTCCTTGGCCAGATTTCGGCCTCCCATGTCTGTCTGGTTGCTCTGCTCAAGGTAGCGTTCAAAGAGGGCTTTGCCCTTGTCCTCGTCAGTCCTCTGCCAGGATGAGGTCAGCACCTTGGAAGTCATGAAATGCTCTTATTCTTGACTACACCACTCATGCTTTTATGTAGTCGCCAGAACAATTTCAGTGACTTGTCTGTGCTTACTCTTTGACACACCTCTGCCCATTTTTCGCTTTTAACCACCTTGACCAGTTTTTTGAAATAGCTTACTTTTGTGTGCATCTCTCTTTCTAAGTGCAAGCAGGGACTAGGATGACCAGCTCTGTTCTTCTTGGCATTTTGCCATCTCCTTACAGCACTACGCTTATCCACCCAAGCCTTCTCCACCTCGAAACTCCACCACGGTGGCTGCTCCCAGCTTTTTTTCCTGCCCTGAAACGTTCTGCGCTTGTCACGTCTTATTTTACTCACCACATCTTGCCCTGTACTGTCATACTGGAACGTCTTTACCTTTAGCTTGTGCTGCCTGGTTCTGCCTTTCTCCACCAATATGCTGCAAGGGTGGTGGTCGCTGCCATGGTGTCCTAGGACACCCCATCTACACACTGTAGTGAGTGAAGGTGAAACTAGCGCCAGATCAATAGCACTGTCCTCATCGCCTGGACGGCTTGCTGTCCTGGTGACACAGCCACTGTTGATACAAACCAGGTCGATGGTTTCCAGTGCAGTCTTCGAGCTCCTCCCCTTGTGTATTGGAGGAAGTGTTTCCCCATGATCTGCCTTTAGCGTTGAAGTCACCACAGAAAATAACATTTCTCTCGTGGCCTAATATGCCACTTAAGCACTGCCACTTCTGGGCGTCCATACTCGCATTGCGGGCATAAACATTAACCAACACGAATGGTATACTGGAATGAACTCTCAACGCCTGTATTTGTATATCGTCACTGTCCCAACTGGACATGTCTAGCTCTGACGCCACCATGCTGTCGCGAACGAGAATCGCCGTTCCAAGATGTCGTCTGTTGTAGAAACATTTGAAGCCGGCAATTCGGAGTAGCTGATCGCCCAGTCTCGTCTCCTGGAGTGCTACAATGTCGTTCCTGTAAACTAGGGTTTCTAAAATAGAGCCCCGTTGTTTTACACTGGCACAGTTCCAATATAGAATACGGATGTTCCTGAGTCCTAGACGGTGACACTTGAGTCTAAAACGCCTCAAACCACCGCGCTTACCTTGCTTCTTTGTCCCTGCGCGGCTACCACGCCGCTTCGTTATGTTGACTGCTGACCGCTCGGAAAAAACACGTTCTTCCGCCATGTTGAAAAAACGTAAACACAGACTGCTGTTGAACCACACACGCTGCTGAAAATTCACTCAAGGATGGCTTCGCTCGATGCACGAACTCCGTAGCACCCGCGCAGATCTTGAGTAGAAACTCCTGGTTTTACATCCTGGCACACCAATTACACGCAAGAGATGAATAAATCCATCCCCTACGCGAAAAAGTTAACGAACACAAAACAACACGACCGTCCGTCGCCATCTTGAAACCGGAAATTTTCTGATTGAAATTTTCTGCAGAATACAGTAGGCAAGCTGCTGGAGAAGGTAATTTCCAGGAAAATATCAAGCCAACTAGAGAGGCAAGGTGTTTTCCCACCTACCCTGGGTGGGTACCGTCCAAAAAGAGAAACCTGGACCAATGCAGCAGTCTTTGCCCATGATGTCTATGAAGGTTTCCACTCAGGCACTGAAACTGTTGCTGCAGCGATTGATCTTGAGGACGCATACAACAGAGTACCACTGGATTTTTTAATGTTTCAGCTTCTTGAACTAAACGTAAGTCCATTCCTCCTTAGTTGGATCGCTGCAGCCCTCTTCCAACGGAAAGTAGTTTTAGATGTGGCAGTTGGACTTCGGAACCAACAACAATATATCCTGGCCTACCACAGGGATCACCATTATCTCCGGTACTGTTCAACGCCTACACAGTGAGAATCACCAGTGAGCAGATCAGACCTGGCAGGACATTGTCATATGCCGATGATGTTTTAGTGTATCGTCAGGGTAAGGATAGAGAGGAGGTTGCTGTGGAACTACAAACCGAACTCAATCGCATAAGTACTTGGTGTGATGAAGCTGGGGCAATGGTCAACCCAACAAAGGCAACAGTGACTTGGTTCTCGTTGAATAATCATATTGTCAACAATCCAACACCAACTGTAATGCTGTGTTCAGAGACGGTGGAAAGAACGCAGGCAATGAATTACCTGGGGATACGGTTTGATCGAAGCCTTGCTTATAATGTGCACATAGACCAGGTGATAACAAAGGCCAAGCGGGGCTTGGCAGCGATGCGGGTGATGGCGGCAGCAAACTGTGAGCAGCGCCATCTATGTCTTCTGTACGAGGGGCTGGTCATGTCTGTTTTGGAGTATGCAATGGCAATCCTGACTCTCAGCCATAAGCAGATAGAAAGGATGGAAAGGATACAGAATGAAGCTATGCGCATTATTCTTGGATGTACAAGAGATACAGCATGCAGGGCGATTGCGCTACCTTCTTGATTTTCCAACCATTGAAGAGAGAATGCAAGTTTGCAGGGCACGCGCCTACCTCAGAATTAACGCAAACACACAGCATCCACTGCATAGTGAAATTAGGAAGGTGAAGGGCAGCAGGTTAAAAAGAGGACGGTCGTGGATGGGTCAAGCCGAAGACATTCTTCAACAGGTGTGTTCACTTGAGGACTTAGAACCTGGCGAGGAGTGGGTGCAAGTGCCAACAGACTTCTGCACATCCTTTTCAGTTTGCATCCAACTAGATAGAAAATGCAGACAAGAAAATCCGGCTGCTGTGGAGGCTGAAGTACAAGCGTTGATTTTCGAGAATTCGCTAGACAGTGACGCGGTCATCTACACAGATGGGTCGGTCGTCCGACATGTGAGAAGCTCATGGGCCTTTACAGCTCGGGCCGGAGGGAGAATTGTGAAGGAGGACTCTGGTGCTTTCACTGAAACCACAAGTAGCCTGACCATGGAAGTCATGGCAGTAAGTAAAGCAATAACATGGCTCGAGACACAGACATTCACTAGGGCTTGTTTCCTTAGCGACTCAATGAACATGATCAAGAGGATAGAGGAGGGGTCGATCCGAAGAGAATGGTTGCTGCCTCTGGAGCGGTCTCGGCTGGCAAAGATTAGTTTCATCTTCGTGCCAGGTCATGCGGGAGTACAAGGAAATGAGCGGGCTGACAAGCTCGCAGGTGAGGCTACTGTGGAGGGCGGACGCGCCATGGACCATGCTGACATTCTGAATGCTCTACGAGAAGTGAGACTTTTGCAAGAACCAAGTGATGACTGTGAATCTACAACAATGGCCAGACTGCGAGAGCAGCAAATTAAAAGAGGGGTGGCCAAACAAGAACACTACGCAGGAAGCCAAAGAAGATTGATAAACCAACACAGAACTGGCGTCGTTAGCCGCTACACGCTGCGGGATTTGCTGAGGAGGGGATCCGAGCACTTATGGACTGAATGGTCCGATGTGCAACGAGAATGATCTGTCGACTAACTAACTAACTAACTAACACATGCGTGGGAATCAATTGAAAAAAACAGTGAGGATCATCTGCAACACGAATAACTTGTCTGATTGTCTGTAATTATTCAACCATCTTTTCCCATTGCTTATTACATTCCCATTTTGTGCAATCTCCTTCTTCTTATAGGTCATTGTTGTGCCGTTGTTGATTATGTCTGCCCACAACCTCCTTTTCGTGTACTATCAAATACTTCTGATAAAGATGTTTCTCTATGACACTATGTCAACATGTCAAACATCATCTCTGTCAATCTTCTCCTGCCTTTCCACCAAATTACCCGTTATCACGATTGACTCAAGCTTTCTCTTCTCGTGACGCGCCAAAAGAATGTGGACTGTCTGATGCCAGTAACCAGTTATCCTTATAAGATAACGTCTTCGGAGATGTCTGCACCACTGTTTTTATCCATCTACGATGTTCTCATCATTATTCTATTACATCACATCTCGGCAGTCTTTACATCATTATTGTGGAGTTTTATCCATCCATTATGTGCCATGCCGATTAGCGTAGGCGGTCATGTTTTGCCATCTTGCTCGATCACCAGAGTCGTGGATCAGCTGCGTGTTTCTGTCTGGACCATGCCACGTGGCCATGCCATACATATTATATCGCAAAACATAATGCTCTTGGCATCTGCGAAGAAGGTAGTTTGCTATTGCTTTCCTTATTAGCAGTAACCATACTGGTCAATGACCGTAGCCATTGTCTCCTAAATTAAAAAAACAGAGTGATCCTCTGCCTACTGTAGTGAAGCTGGCGACCATAACCCTCAACTATATGTCGGCTGCTCTTCAACCTCATCCACCACCTGCACACATGGCTTCTTGTAACTCTAATCGGCAGGTTAAACGGGTACTCTACCTTGGCCAAGGGTGTCCTGTAGGCTAGCGAAAGAACGAACGAACGAACGAACTTTATTTTCAAAGGGTAACAAATAGGGCATAGTGGAGGGAAGGAAGCACATTACTTCTCCTTTGATAGGGGATACCCCTATCCCGCCACCCCGCTGTACATCAGGAAAGGCTCAATATAGCTCTTAAGAACGCCTTTCCCCACCTCGTTTGACAATTAGATATATTCCAAATAATGTTTTTCATCTTGTGAATTGTGCTATTGCTGGGCTATTCTAAATTTAATTCCCTTAATGTACCTTCCATTTGCTGAGATTAAAGCAATTTAATACATTACTGCATGACTTATTTATGTACACTACAATAATGTTTGTGGCACTTGATAATGATGATGAAGACTAACTTACAAACTGAGCTAATTCAGCTATATATGTGATACCTAGGTTGCCACATTGGGGACACGGAACCATGTCTTCCCGAAGGGTCCTTCTACTATAAGAATGGCTGCGAACTCCATGTATGTAACAGAACATCGATATACACAGTGGCTCTCGTGTTTCAGAACGAAAGTATGCTAGTGTGTTTTAATAATTGTTTTTTTATTCACATATCCTTTACAGAACATCGCTGTCAACATCAGCATCTTTCAGCTGATTGTTGATTTCTTGGCAAGATTACGCTCAGTAGTTTGCCATTGCTTTCTGAGCTTCCGGCTCACTTATCCCTCAAGTCACCAACACGTGTAGAACCGCTTCCAATTCTCGCGCGCTGCGTTACCCTGCGTGGATAAACGGGATTACGGAGAAAGTCGTGTAACTCATCGGCCAAAGAAACCGGCGTTTTTATGCTGCACCATCTAAAACATCATTTTCATCACCACATGATGAACCAACGTGCCTTTCAGGAACTTTGTTCTTCAACACAACTAATCCCCAACCTAATCAATGAGTATGCTCCTGATGTTTTCGATACCAACATGATTGACTGTTACTATTCTTATTTCATTGTTTATCCCTGTATCTTTCGCTATACATTTTACTGTTGTTACAGTATGTTCCAGTTCTTCTATACTCATAAAACATACATACAAGACACATCCTGGGACCAGCACCACTTCCCCCCCCCCCCCCCCCCCCCCCGCCAAAAAAAAAAAAGCACAACAACTGTTTTGATGAAAATTCTGAAGACATTAACCACTTGCTGGCAGAAAAACGCCTTCTCTACAAGGCATACAAGGCGATCCGAGGTCAACATAAAAAGGATGCCTTCAACAACATCCTGAGTAATGCAGCATAAACTTCGGCACGTGCGGAACTCCTGGCTGAACAATCAATCTCCCGCGACTGAAGGCTTTGGTGACATACATGATATGACAATCTTCTATAACTCACTAAAAGTAGTTTATGGCCCCACATCACACTGCATAGTTTCCCTCCTTAGTGCAGATGGAGGAACACTAATTACTGACAAGAAACAAATCCTCCAACGCCGAGCAGAGCATCTTAGCAACATCCTAAATGCAACCTCTTCTTCGATGACGAAACCATCAACTGCCTTCACCAATTCCCCACTAACGATAATCTCGCTGACTTACCATCCATAGTGGATTTTATTTTATTTGATTTAACTTTATTTTCGAAAGGGTCACAAATTGGGCACGCAGGCCCTCTTACATTCGGCCCTTCCAATCACTCATCTTTAGTTCATCAATAGTGAATGATAATTTCACATAGGAGACAACATTTCCAAATGAATGTTTCATGTGGTTCATCTGAATGTAAATATACAAAATGCATATTACCATGTTATGAGACACAGTCCCCCACCCACACATCCCGCAGTAGCCACACACCCACCCACCACATCCCACCCACCCACACACACCCGACCCACACACACCCCCATGTACACATATATCCCCACCCACCACCCACCCATCCCCCACCCACACACATCCCCCAATGCACACACTCACCCACCGACACATCCTTCATCCATCAACCCACACACCCCTCAGACATCCAGCCAAACACACATCCTCACAACCACACATATGCCCACCAACCACACAACTTGCACCAACCCACACGCATATCCCGCACCCACCCAAACGAACATCTCGCACCCACCCACACACATTCCCACCCACACAATCCCCCACCCACACAATCTCCCGACACACACACACACATACATCCCCCATGCACCAACACATCCCCCACCAACACACATCTCCCCACACACACACACACACATCACCCAGCCATTCCCTAACCCGCAGACACTCACCCACCCACATATCATCCTAATTCAATCACTGTAGGGATCTACAAAACAGGTAGACCGATTCTGATAGAGCTATTCACAAAGATTTGTCAAACATTTGGGAAAACGAGACCATGCCACAAGATTTCAAGTATGCGTCAATAGTCCACCTATACAAACGTGAAGGACACCGCCAATCCTGTGACAACCACCGAGGCATCTCCTCGCTCTCAATGGCACGGGAAGATACTCGCCATAATTCTCCCCAATCGCCTCACAGCCCATCTCGACCAAGGTCTTCTTTCTGAGAGCCAATGTGACTTTAGAAAAGAACGAGGAACTGTTGACATGATTTATTCAGCTGCAAGGCAGTTGCAAAAGCAATGTCAGGAACAGAACTGCGAAATGGTTTCTATCTTTATTGATCTTACGAAGGCTTTTGATACAGTCAGCAGAGAAGGAATTTGGAAGATTATGGCGAAATAAGGTTGTCCACGACTACGACTGGTTTTCCAAATAGTGCGGCTATATCATGATGATATGCAGGCAAGAGTATGGGAAAATGGCGAATTCCCTGAGCCCTTTCTGTCACCAATGTAGTGAAGTAAGGATGTGTCCTGGCACCAACACTGTTCAGCCTCACGTTTTCAGCTATGCTGACCAATGCCTTCGAAAACTTTGTTGATGTTGAACACGTGACTGACTGACTGACCAGTGGCCTGTTAACATAAGAAACTAGCACCATATACCCAATACAGCACAGAGCGTGATCACCGGTCATTGGTTTCTTTTACTGCAGTGGCTCCATCTATCGTACAACCGCTGTTATTACTTTCCGGGCAACCGCTGTGGTAAAATAGTTCTTGAATACGATCTACGTGGACTGAAACACATTTATACATGTGCTGATATTTTGTTCGCGTGCTTTGAAATCGATCGTAGTCAACACTGGACTTATTGTTGCGTGTGGGTCAGCTTTTCCTATTACTAGGGTCCCTCGTGAAGAGTCAAACCACTTGAACTTCTGAGGTACTTGTAATTTACGTCCCCAAGTTAAGAACGAGACGACATCACGTTAATCCAATTAACTAGTGTAGCCATGAACCCGCTACCTCACCATCAGACCACATGACGTTTAAGAGGAGGCGATCTTTTCCATTTGGCTATTACATGCACATAGTACTATACTCACCAGGTAGTTGCTGTTTTCATGGGGTTAAATATGACGATGGGCAAGAATTCACCCCTCGTGGAGCACCATGTTTGACGTTCACGTGTTCCCAGGGAGCTGTGACCTTACAAAAAGAGGGTAAATTTATTTTTCTGTTAACTCCTGAGTTATGAGACTGTGCTACTACTAGGCGTGACCACCGGGTAGGGGATGGTGGAGTTGCCTCTTGATACTGTGTCTAGAAATTAGCTATGAATGTGTTAAATAAGCGGGGAGCGTTGTGTGTGATATTCACTGGCACAGGAACGGAGGATAATGGGGACGACCCGTTGCCGTGAAGTTGGAACTGCGACTCACTAACTAACTAACTAACTAACTAACTAACTAACTAACTAACTAATGAACGAACGAACGAACGAACGAACGAACTGACTGAACTGACTCACTGAACTGACTGACTGACTGACTTACTGACTGACTGACTGACTGACTGACTGACTGACTAACTAACTAACTAACTAATGTTAAATAAGCAACGTGGACCACCACAAGCAGTGGTCACTGAGAGGAGGCGAGTCAGTTGGTAAGGCAGCTATCTCTGTAACATATCTCACATCTCAATGAAGTTGTCATTCGTTGGCAAGAGTCGCCATATATATAATCCCCCCCCCCCCCCCTGCTGTCTTGCAAGGTCTGTCTCATCTAGACAAAAGCTAGTGGAGATAACTATACACACCGGCGGAAGGCAAGGGGAAGCTACCTCTGTATGTTCCCAAGACATACATGCCTCTAAATAAAATATGTCAAGATAACGACATTAATGGGCGATTAAAGTGTAGTCTCTTCGTCCGGCACGGACCAATATGTGCTACAGATGATGCCCGGTCGTCATCAAGCTACAGTATGCACATTAAATGTTACTAATAATGTAAATGTTGCAACACGGAATATCAGAGCATTTTATATATAAATTGCGATCTCCGTCTGTCTGTCTGTCTGTCTGTCTGTCTGTATGTATTCCTTCCTCCTCCCTTCTCCTCCTCTCTCCTTCTACTCCCTCCTCCTCCTCCTACGTCCTCCCCCTCATCCCTCCTCCTCCTCCTACCTCCTCCCCCTCCTCCTCTCTCCACCTCCCTCCTCCTCCTCCCTCTTCCTCCCTCCTCCTCCCTCTTCCTCCTCCTCCCTCCTCATCCTTCCCCTCCTTCTCCTCCCTCATCCTTCTACCTCTTCCTCCTCCCTCCTCCCTCCGCATCCTCCCTCCACCTCCTCCCTCCGCCTCCTCCCTCCTCCTCCTCTCTCCTCCTCCTCCCTCCTCCTCCATCTCCCTCCTCCTCCTTCCTCCTCCCTCTTCCTCCTCCCCTCCCTCTTCCTCCTCCTACCCTCCTCCCTCCTCCTCCCTTCTCCTACCTCCTCCTCCTCTCCCCTCCTCCTAATCCCTCCTACTCTCTCCTATTCCTCCCTACTCCTCCTCCTCCTCCTTCCTCCTCCTCCCTCCTCCTCCTTCCTCCTCCCGTCCTCCTCCCTCCTCCTCCCTTCTCCTACCTCCTCCTCCTTCTCTCTCCTCCTCCTAATCTCTTCTCTCTCCTCCTCCTAATCCCTCCTCCTCCCTCCTATTCCTCCTTACTCCTCCTCCTCCTTCCTCCTCCCTCCTCTTCCCTCCTCCTCCTCTCTCCGCCTATCTCTTCCTCCCTCCTACTCCTCCCTTCTCCACCTCCCTCTTCCTCCTCCCAGCTCCTACTCCTTTTCCTTCTTCTGCTGATGCTGCTGCCGCCGCTCCATTTACCCAAGTTAATTGTTGGGGAAGATGTAAAGATCTTTCAAGTGCTCTTTCTAATGCTTTTTGTAAGTTGGTCTTCGTTTATCTAAGGTTGTTCTAACTGCAACCAATAAATGATTAGACAGACAGGCAGACAGACAGACAGACAGAGAGGGAGGGACGGACAGACAGACAGTCGGGAACGGTAACTTAAATGACTACTTATATGAATTAAATGAGATGCTCGCCATCAGGGGCTGGGCGAAGCCGGGCCGGATCAGACAGATAGACAGACAGACAGACAGATAGATAGTCGGGAACGGGAACGGGAGCTTATATGACTACTTATATGAATTAAATGAGATGCTCCACACCAGGAGTTGGGCGATGCCGGGCCGGGTCAGACATACAGACAGAAAGACAGACAGAAAGACAGACAGTCGGTAACGGGAACGAGAACTTATATGACTACTTATATGAATTAAATGAGATGCTCCCCACCAGGGACTGGGCGAAGCCGGGCCGTGTCAGCTAGTTTAACCATAAAGGAAAGTTAGAAAACATCAACAATGAAATGTAAAGAATGAAGATACATCCATCCATCCATCATGTGCCATGCCGGTAAGCGTGGGCGGTCATGTTCTGCCATCTCACTCGATCACCAGAGTCGTGGATCAGCTCCGTGTTTCTGTCTCGACCATGCCACAAGGCCAAGCCATCCAGGTACTTGCTTCTAGGTCTTCCCCTTGGTCTGTTCCCCTCGATCTTACTAGTTGTCACCAAATTCTCCAATCCATTTCTTCTCATAACATGCCCAAAAAATTTTGACTGTCTACGTCTGATTTCTCTAATCAATTTACGATCTTCATTTGTTTCTTGAAGGACTTGTTCATTGGTCTTTCTGGCTGTCCATGGTATTCTTTGCATTTTCCTCAGAAACCACATCTCTACAGCCATCAGATGTTTTTCAGCCTGACTGCTCATTGTCCACGCTTCACATCCATATAAAAGTACAGGTTCAATGTAGCATCTCAACACTCTTTTTCTCGTTTCAATTGACATCTTTTTATTGGTCAATATGTTTTTCATCTTGCTAAAGGCTACTTTTGCCATGGCGATTCTTGTTCTAATCTCTTCAAGGCATCTCCCATCAGATGTTATTACTGTTCCGAGATAATTGTACCTGCTCACTTGTTGAAGAATATTCCCATTTACTTGTATATTACATTGTGGTATTTCGTCCTTCCTAGTGACGACCATAATCTGTGTCTTTTTACAATTTAATTCTAACCCTAGTTGTTCACTGTGTGTAACAATCGCATCTACTAAATTTTGCAGGTCCTGTTCATTGTCTGCAATCAAGACTGTATCATCTGCATATCTAATGTTATTGATGCATCGTCCCCCAATGTTGATTCCTTCCATATCTTCAATATTTCTGAAAATACTTTCACTGTACAGGGAAAACAGATCTGGAGACATTACACATCCCTGTCTCACACCCCTTTTAATAGGCTGATATTGGCTTACTTCATTATCAACTCTTATGGCAGCTTGTTGTTTCCAATATATGTTTTTTACAAGTCTAAGATCTTTTCCATCAATTTGTAGATCTTCAAGCATCCTTATCATGTTGACATGTCTCACTTTATCAAAAGCCTTTGTGTAGTCAATAAAGCAAAGGTGTAGATCTTTGTTTACTTCTATAGAACGTTCGATTATGTTTCTCAGTATATACACAGCATTTACTGTACCCTTGCCTTCCACAAACCCACATTGTTCTTCTCCTATTTCAGGTTGTATTTTCCTCCTAACTCTTTGCATGATAATTCTTAGCAAAATCTTCGTGATGTGACTCATTATACTAATTGTTCGATGTTGATCACATTCCAAGGCTCCTGATTTCTTTGGGATTGCAATAAATACAGAATTACATAACTCCTGAGGTATATTTCCAGTATCATATATTGTATTAAGCAGACTGGTAACTTTATCTATTCCATATTCTTCTAAAGCATTAATCATTTCTGTTGTGACGCTGTCTGAACCGGGGGTCTTGCCAGATTTCATATGGTTAAGAGCATTCTGAACCTCCATCTTCAAAATTGCTGGTCCGTCATTATTATTTTGAACATCATACTGTTCGTCTCTGTTATCGTCATACAGGTTTTTCACGTAATCTGACCATTCATGTAATATCTGATCTTTTTCTGTTATGACTCTTCCATCTTTTGTCTTTAGGCAGCCTGCTGATGTACGTGTTCTTTGATTAGTAAGCTCCTGGATTCTTTTGTGCATTAGTTTCGCATTGTTACTGTTGTGTTGTTTTTCAATTTCTCTGCAATTTATCTCAAGCCATGTTTCTTTTGCCTCCTTACATAAGGTTCTCACTTTTCTGTGAATTTCTTCATATTTGGCAGGATTATTTTTGTTCTGTCTTCTTGTTTCCATTAGTTGTAAAATTTCTTCAGTCATCCATGTCTTACGGCCCACTTTCTTTACTTTTGGAATAGTTTTTTCTGCTGCTCAACTGATTGAATTCTTCATCGTTTCCCATTGATCATCTACATCTTGAAACAGGATCTCTAGATCAGACAATATATCAAATTTGTTCTTTACTTCTATGTTAAAATTATCTTGTATTTCTTTGTCAGTTTTCAATTTGCACAAGTCATATTTAGGGTTTCCTGCTGTATACTTGACTTTCTTTAACTTTACCCTCAATGTGCCTGTAATTAATCTGTGATCACTGTAGCAGTCTGCATTTGGAACTGTGTTTACGACTGTTAACGCATTTCGAAACCTTTTGCTAATCAGGATGTAATCTATCTGGTTTTTAATCCTGCTGTCTGGACTCCTCCATGTCCATAATCTTCTAGGATGCTGTTTAAACCAGGTGTTTCCTACAACCATTTCTTGTTCTTTTGCCCATTCTACAAGTCTGTATGAGAAGATACATACATTAGGTGGTTGAGAAATGTGATGGCCTGGGGAGGAGGGGGGTATTTAAATGAGCATATACTTAAGGAGGGAAGAATTAAAAAGGAGAAATTGGCATACATTTGTATCAGATGAGTGCTACGACGGTAACAGGAGTTTGAAAAATCTCAGATGATTTATTATTAGTGACAATATATGGTAAACATCTGAATATTACCATAATACAAGCATATATTGAAACAGCATACAGGAAAGATATACATACACGCACGCACGCACACACGCACCCACGCACTAACGCACCCACCCACCAACCCCCCCCCCCCTCCCCCACACACACACAAATACACACACACGCATGCATACATACATGCATACATACATACATGCATGCATGCATACATACATACCTACCTACCTACCTACCTTACCTACCTACCTACACACACAGACAGACAGACAGACAGGCAGGCAGGCACGCAGGCACGCAGGCACGCAGGCACGCACGCACGCACGCACACACACACACATACATACATACATACACACATACATACATACATACATACACACACACATACATACATACATACATACATACATACATACATACATACATACATACATACATACATACATACATACATACATACATACATACATACATACATACATACATACATACATACATACATACATACATACATACATACATACATACATACATACATACATACATACATACATACATACATAATGTCCTTTGTTGCAGGGTGTGAAGCAGATGGGACTTGTTACCCACCGGGACTAAGCCGCCTGAAGAACTGTTCAGTGTTGTCCTGTCCCAGGTTAAATGGGTCGAATGTAATATATAATCGCGCTGTTACAAGTAAATTGGGTAAGTGGCATGTGCGTTTCTCTTATGCGGTGAGACTTTGCACATGTCACAACAAACTTGTAATAATGAAGGAGAAGCAGCAGCAACAGTAGTAACTTCAGTAGAGAAAAAAGAAGAAGACGAAGAAGAAGAAAAAGAAGAAGAAGAAGAAGAAGAAGAAGAAGAAGAAGAAGAAGAAGAAGAAGAAGAAGAAGAAGAAAAAGAACAACAACAACAACAACAACAACAACAACAACAACGACAACAAAAACAACAACATCAACAACAACAACAACAACAACATCAAGACCAGGAACATGAAACATTAGGTGAAGAAGAAGGTGCCAATTAGTAAACCGTTTTTGGCGTGGCATTGCACCAATTATGTATGGCGTTCAGAACAACGGTATTGTTAAACCAGGCAAATTTTATTAAATGACTATTGACTGTTCACGGCCGGGTCAACCATACCCAGTCGTCACCCCAAAAAATTTAATAGGCTATGGAGGACTTACATTGAACGCTGTGGTATTGCATCGAAAAATAATAATTTTCCCCAGACTATACTAAACACACACACACACACACACACACACACACACACACACACACACACACGTACATATCACCCTCGTCAGCATGCTTTCTGAGTCAGTTACAATCACGATGTGTGTGTCGTATTCTCCATCCAGCGGAGAGCCGCAGTGACTGCCTCCACTTCCATTCTTAAGCTGGATGTTGTGGTATCATATGCCAGGCTCTCCTGCCCCAAACATCGACCATTAGCTTTGGCTATGAACCCCCAGCCACTTCTCTCACCTCTTGACACCAAACCATCTGTGTAGATAATCACATCACTCGAGTGAGCATTGTCCTGAATTAGTTGCTGGATTTCCACTTCCGTGGCCCCTGCTGGCCACTCCCTGCACTCCCGGCTTAATGTGATAATAACTCTGCACAAGTCTGACTGCTCCGCTGGCACTCTGACCCACTCCTCTCCACGCCTAATGTTCTCCAAGGGGCACACCTATCTGATCAATCCATGAGCCATGAGCCATCCATGATTTCCCTCTTATCAGTCGTTGACACTTAACTGCGTCCAGCGCCTCATGCAGTGGGTGGTCTGTGTCTGCAGCTACTCTGAGGTATGCCTTCGCCTGCATCACCTTGAGCCTACCAGCAACAGTCGGCAGACCAAGGATGTAACGCATACACACTACTGGGGTGTCTCTAGTGCATCCAAGAATGACCCGCATAGCTTCGTTCTGTATGCGCTCTAACTTCACCAGCTGACTCTCTGAGACAGTGAGCAGACCTAATCCATAATCAACTACTGAGAGGATCAAGTGCTGGTATAGTGTGAAAAGCATTCTCTGCTCTATGTCCATTGCAGCCATAGTTTTAGATGCATTGAGTCCCTTTTGAGATCTTGTCACGACCGTCTCCACATGGCCCTTGAAAGATAGGCTCCTGTCAAATGTGATTCCCAGATACTTCAGTTTGTTCTCTCTGCTGACATTTCTACCATCTATCGCGAGGCTTGGGACATCAGCTCTTACAATCCTGTTGTCCAGAGAGCACCACAAAACAGCCGACTTTTCCGGGTGGATGACAGCACTCATTTCTGTGCACCAGTCAATCACTTTATCTACTGTCACCTGTAACTCCTGGGCTGTTTGCTCCCTATCTCTCACCTGCCTATATGCAAGAATATCATCTGCACATGTTAGTATTCTTCCAGTGCTTCTAGGTTTGCAATCTTGCTCGTATACACATTAAAGAGCACCGGTGAGACTGCAGATCCCTGTGGCAGTCCCGGGGTTAAAATATGTGGCTCTGAGGTCCATGCGCCCAGACGGAGAGCAACCCAACGAGAGTAAAGGACGGCTGCTATCCAGTTCACCAACCAGGGATTGACCCCCTTCTCCATCAGTGCGGTCATCAAAATATCATATTGAACTCTATTGTATGCATCCTCGAGATCAAGCGCTACCGCCATCGTTTCATGTCTACTCTGGAACCCCTCATAAACATCAAAGGCAAAAGTGGCTGCATTTGACCAGGTATCTTTTCCTGGCCTGTAGCTCCCCAGGCCTCTTGGAAGAAGCTTCCCCCTTTCCAAAAAATCCTGCAGCTTAACAGCGACTTTCTTCTCTAAAACCTTCCCAAATGTGTTTTGAAGGGTGATGATCCTAAAGCCGCTAAGCTTTGACTGATCCTTGAATGGTTTTGGGAGAGGGATGAGATAGCTGTGCACCCAGTCCTGCGGTACTGATACTGTCCTAATGCTCTGGTTAAAGCAGTCGGTCATCTCCTCCAGGTCTGCTTCGCTCAAACCCTTCATGTGGCCATACCTGACCCCATCGGGCCCTGGTGCCGTGTCTTTTGCCTTTTTCAAAATGTGTTTAACATCTTCCACCCGTATCATATCTTCATACTGCATATTCTTCGTGGTGCCAGATAGCTCCTCTCTAACTGCATCCCTGGTGTCCTCATCATTATGATTGGTCTGCTCTAAAAATCTCTGGAGAAACGCCTCCAATTTCTGTTGTCACGCGCACACCATCATCTTCATAGATTGTTCCCATTGTCATCGGCCGATCTTTTCTCTGCATTTTCCTGTGCAATTCCCAGAATTTTTGCAGTGTTTTATCACCTCCAATCTCCTTCATGAAACAATCCCATTTTGCCGTTTTGGCCTCTGCAGCACAGGGCTTGAAAACCTCCACCTTGTCTTTCTTGAAATTTTCCGCTGTGTCCACTTCCTCTCGTGAGCTTCGAAGTGTCTGTCGTACTTTCTTTAGCTGCTTCACTGCAGCTCTCTTTGCTTTCCAAGCATGGTCTACTTCTGGGGTCCACCATGGGGGATGCAAAAAGGGAGTTTTAACAGTCCTGTTGCATGCCCCTTGTCTGAGGCGTCCAAGAAGGCAATCGGTCCACTCATACCGGAAGGTCTTGCGCGCTCTCCCAGCTTTAACTTTCCTGGGTTTAGAGATCAGGACTGAGCATGGCATGTGATCACTCCCATGGTCATTCAAAACATTCCACTTTACATCAAGGACTGATGACTGGGAGACAAGTCAATAGCTGTGTCTGCATCGCCAGGCCTCATTGCCATTCTTGTCGGCCTACCATCATTTATGCTAGACCACATCGGAGTCCACCATGGCGTCTGCAAGGGCAATTCCCTGTCGGTTTTCTCCACTACTGTCCCAATCTCTGTTCCTTGCATTGAAGTCTCCACATATGAGTAGCCTATCACCTGGTATAATCACCTAACAATTGAGAATAGCGAATAACCTGATCAGATTATGTCAACATCTGGTTACGTAATGGCACATCTGATGACGGTGATGATGATTATGGTGGTTGTGATTACCAGGACTATGATAAATCTGATAACAAATAACTGACAAGAAGGTGTTGCAATATTGCAGGGTGTAAATACGATGACAACTGTTACATCGAGGATGAACTCGTCGCCATCAACTGTTCACACTACGTATGCAAAAGACATTTAAATCCGTTGAGATTCATCCTTGAGAGACGCTCAAACAGCTGTAGGTTATATGTATATATGTAATTGTTTACCTCTGGGTATTAGGGACCATTGGCAATAATATACTCAAACCTCGGAAGAATTCATTACCGACCTTGACATACTTCCAACCAGTAAGAATCTTCTGTGCTGGTTCATGACCTGGTTATATCAAAATACGCCCCCGTGCTGATGTCAGGTTCCAGTAGGTGTCTTGCACACCCCACTGATTGTGAACTTATAGAGGGAACGCAAACAGTTGTAACACAGAATCCGCGGAGATCGTTCTTTGATACCGGGTTGAGAGACCAGCCGTAACACCAACCTGACCCCGACAGATGCACATCATTTTCGTAGCCCACCAGACCTCAACATCAGTGTATTGGAAACACAGCAACAGCCTTCATAGGAGCTCAACCACAGAACGACGAACGAATTCACCAACCAACCAACCAACCAACCAACCAAACAACCAACCAACCAACCAACCAACCAACCAACCATCTATCCAACCAACCAATAAGCCAACCAACCACCCAACCAAACACCCAACCAAATACATAATCAACTAACCAAACAAGCGACCAACCACTCAACCTTTCAAACCAATAATACAATTAACACAAGCAATCAACAAACCACTCACACAAGCAACCAACCTACAAACCAGTCAATCAACCAAACAACTAAACAACCACCAATCACTCAACCACTCAACAAATCCACAAACCAACAAGCGAATAAATCAACCAAACAACCAGTCAAGTAACCAAACAACCAATCTACCAACCAGTCTATCAACCATAAACCAACCAAAGAACAAACAAACCGTCTAATCAACAAACCAATCGATTAACCATTCATTCCCGTGGTGCGGGGTTATATGGTAACCTATTACATTCTTGGCTTCTCCAGTCAACATAAAGACGAGGAGCAGAACGCAGAAGTGACTATGCACCAGTCATGGGAAAACCAAGGATTAAACTTAAGACATTTACACGAGTCTATGAACTGTCAAGTTAGATTTTACAAACTCTGTATTTATAGCTCTGTCGATAATAGTTGTAGATCTGTAGTTTTAGATCTATAGCTCTATCTCTATAGTTTTATCTGCTAATATGTAGCAAGGTCTTCTACTGGGGAGAAATCTCCACTTGAAATCAAAAAGACGCAAAGACTGACCCTTGAGAAAGTCTACCCACTGCAAGAAAAGAAGAAATGAATGAATCACTGAAAAACGAGAAGTAGATTATGAGCTTTACCAAAGCACGACTACAAAAAACAAAATGGACGTTGCGGCCAAAGCCTTCGTCAGCACTGAACAAACAAACAAAAATAGACTAACAAGTACACGAAAGTATACATTTCTACTTATCTGTGTACTGGCTTGAACGCTGTCCAAGGATGAAGTAAAAATGGATGTCGTGGTTAACGGGGTCAACTGACTAAAGGTCAGTCAATACAACCAAAAGCTCGGTGATTGGCTAAGACAAACGGTGAGGGAACACAAGCTGGGGGGATGGGGGTGCGCCCATGAGAGCGAATGGAAAAATATGGATATGTAGAGCACTGTAGCTAACTAAGTGGCGATGTAACGGATGCAGTTCGCAATTCCGCACGCCAAGCTAGAAACACGACTGCGGGCGATATGGATGCAGACCACCAAGCGTTTGCTATCATAAGATAGCACAAGTGGCGGTTGTTCAAAACGCAATGAGAAGTGACCCCACGCAAACTAACCGGGAAGTCACAGAAGGCAGAGATAATGCTGGTGTTGACTACTACGTCATGTGAATGATATGCAACTGGCTTGTATGTGGACTATAAGAATACGGGGATGGGGGGGGGGGGGCAAGGGGCGTATAGGGACTTAAAATAAAACTGTGTTGGACATTGAGGCCGTGAGAAGAAAGTGAACACAACGAAGAAGACGTGAACTTAAGAAAAGAAGACAATGTCAGCTCGTTAGTTTAGAGAGTATAGGTCCCTGAAGAAAAATAACTCTCCTTACAGTGGGACAGGACTGGAAGGTAAGACTGAGAGCTGTAAACGATTCTAAACAGCTGGTCTAATGATCCAGGCTACTAACCGATGTGATATAATGAACCCCCAGTGAATTGTCATCCAACCAGTATCTAAATTCATAAAGTATAGAAACACATTCCATACGCTCACTGATTATTTCTCTATATATTTATCTATTGGTTAAAGAAATGTCTAACTCCAAGTTAATAAGTTGATATAATAAAAGTGTCTAATTTATGTACGCCGGCTTCGTGGCTTAGAGGTTATGACTTTTCTCCGTAATCTCGTATACTCTCGTCGGTAACGTGATGACGGTGAGAATCAGCAGTGGTTCGAATCGCATCGGTAACTTACAGGGTATGTGAGCCAGCCGCTCAGAAAGCAATGGCAAACTACTGAGCGTAATCTTGCCAAGAGATCAACATACAGCTGAAAGATGCTGGTGTTGACAACGATGTCCTGTAAAGGATATGCAAAAAAATAAAAAAAATATGTTTATAAAATGCTAAAAAGAATGCACACAGAGCTATCGGAGTGGTCTCGGACATTTGATGTCTTCAGTTTTGTGTTCGACCTAAGTTCTAATTCGCGGTATTCGGCAAATATGGTGTGTGGATCTGGCAAGGATATGTCTTCAAATCTTGACTTAGAGTGATGACTTCCTCGTCTGTGTCTGTAGGGTCTACCATAATATCTCTTCTCACTCGGGTGCTGACTGACTGGTACTGACTCTGCACTATGTTCCGCCTGGTGGGTCACAGACATTCAACTGCGAATAGATTCGTTAGCTCGTTGTTGGAAGTGTTGTGTTACAGCATGCAATATCTAGTAGCAAACCAAACCAACCAAATTATGTTACTCTCGTTTAACTGGTAAGGGCAAATAATTTAAATAATTTTGTAGGTGACAAACTTTGTGTTTAAAGCCAAAACTGCGCTCAGATTCGCCTAGCTCTAAGGTTGTGAAGAGAATAGACTAGATTTCGTCAAAGCGCGTAGAGATAGATTAATTAACAAATCACTATCACTTTTTGTGGAGAGATCGATCAACTAAAAAATCACTACCACATTGTGTGGGGAGATAGATCCACTTACAAAGCACTATGGTATTGTGTGTTGAGAGAGATAATCTTACCAATCACTATCATAGTGTGTGGAGAGATAAATACACTTACAAATCCTTATATTATTCTGTGGAGAGAAAGACCAACTTACAAATCACTATTACATTGTGAGGAGAGATAGATCAACTATCAAATCACCAACACATTGCGAGGAAAGTCAGATAAACAAACATATTACCATCATACAGTATAGAAAAACACAACTCAACACATCACGATCATACTATATGTAGACACACATTAACTAATAAACCACTGTCAGCGACTTGTGCGCTGCAGCTTGTCAAGACTCCGCTACTTTCGCACTGCACGAAATAACAATTCATGACATTTGCGAAAGGAATGCAATTTATTCAGAGCCGACATTTGAATGGCTCTACGAGCGTTAGATTTCATCATTGTTACACAATATGAATACATCAACGTGATGATAGATGATGTTAGCATTACACAATCTAAATGAACAGCCCTATGTTTGCCTATGGCCTAGAAAGCTATCGTATTGGTTAAGGATACGTCTGCCCTCTCTACCGTCTCCAGTCAGTCTGTCCCGCTACACATAGCGTGGACAAGCACGGACACTTTACTCTCCGTGCAGTCGCTAGTATTGCGTGCCTGGTCTTGCCAGCACGCCGGCTGGTGAGTTTGAGTAACCTGCCATATCACGGTTACTTGCAAGGACCAGCAACCCAATTGCTTGGGGAAAGCCCTCGCTCATCTGTACTCGTTGACCTCTGGTCTGACACAAATGTGTCTCCCTGTGAGGTTATTAATAGTACTCGGTGTCTTCCTTGTCTGGTGTGTCTCTACTAGACCAGTGTTAACTCATTACTCCTGTAAGGTCTTATTGGGGATGCTGACAGGATCCCCTCCTCTCCGCGAAGTGTTACTTCCCTTTTCCTCATGTTTGTAACACTTCTTGTCACAAAAGAAAAATTGGTTGTCCCAATTTTGTCAGATCTCCAATAAGTATAGAACTTTCTAGTTTGGGGATAAAACAATATCTTCTACCTTCATTCACAGTGTTCTATCTTTTCACTTGGCTAATTCAGTAGCCCATGTCTCAGTATAGTTGGTTCTATAGATATCTTAGGGATTGGTAGTGAACCGGAAACCGTTGTCTTATGACTTATGTCCTGGCTTCTGTCGTTTGACCCTATGTCTTTTGACTTTCACCTATTGACTTCCGTCTTGACCTGTTCCTCCTATTGCCCAAAATGACAACCCACACCCTAGTTGACTCTATTATGAGTTCAACACATGAGCACCAAGTGTTCATGTTCCCATTAATATCCCCTCCAACTCAATACACATAGCTCTACTGTTCACCTTCTTGCTTCCGCATGTGAAAAAGCTATATTTACTGTTACATTAGGTTTCTGATTATTTATTGTGTCCCCTGAATTTAGAGTTATTGTTCTTTGAACTGATTGGTGTGTGCAACTTTTATGTGTTCGTTTTCCTGTTTGTTTGCGTGTTTTCTAATAAACTAAAGTGTACTTAACTCTCTAACATGTGTATGCGTTAGTGTACTAAATGTGTGTGTTCCTTCGAGCGCCGCAAATCGGTTTATTGTGGTTACAAACGTTCGTCATTTTTATTTGTGACCACAACTCCGTTTTCTGAAGCTCACAGTACGTTCTTTATATACTCTGTTAAAGTGTGGCGGTCAAACATCTGGAAGTCAAAGACACTCAGCAAACACACAAAACTTAAAATCTTCAACTCTTGTGTGATTCCAGTGTTAACGTATGGATGTGAAAGTTGGAAATCAACGGTAGCTTTAGATAAAAAATTAGACAATTTTGAGAACAAATGTCTTAGAAGACTTCTAAACATCCACTGGACAGACTTCAGAACCAATTCGCAAATAAGACAAGAGACTAAGCAAGATACAGTATCCAATTTCATAAGAAGACGCCGTTGGAACTACATCGGCCATGTACTCAGAATGGACAAGACAAGACTCCCCTACCAAGCCCTCATATGGTCACCGGTAGGGAAAAGAAAACGGGGAAGACCAAGAGAGACCCTGCGTAGAACCATCATTAGAGAAGGCTCATTCAATGGCCAAGTAAATATCCAAGATCTACAACAGATAGCAGCGAACCGCCAGGCATGGAGAGACAGGACTTCTGCCCTATGCGCCGCCTTAGGCTCAAGAGGAAAGACTAACTAAAACTAACTAACTAAAGTGTGGCTGTAACACATATAAAAACCTCGACAACACATTGGAAACACAGATGACACAGACAAGTCAAATAAGACTTTTCCAGCGGTGGAAAAAAAATTCTTCCGCTGTCTTTCTCTATCGCTCTCTTCCTTTCAATGTTTACTAAGTTTTTGCATTCTCTCCTCGCATTTTCTCTTCTTTCATTCTCTTTCACACCCTTTCATACTATTCTTTCACTCAATCATTCTTTCGTCATTAAAATATGTTTCACATACATAAACAATATATATATATACAATAAATGATTGGCTGAATTATACCAGTAATCACGCCAAATGACTGTGCGTTTTGTTTGCACGCGTCATGTCTGTACAAAAATTATACATAGTTATAAGGATGGTTTGTTACCGCTCCTGACCTAGTAACTTCTATAATTTGGTGTGCTGACCTAAATTACCCTAAAGGAAAATAATTTACTACTACTTTCATTTAAACGAAATGGGTTAATTACCTTCAATGTTACTTGTGAAAAAGATGATATTAATTCCTAAATGATTGGTATTAGTTTTGAAATGATATTTTAAATACATGGATGTATACATGATTATAATTATATGGTAATAAACTAATATAGTATCTAACAATTGTATTTCTATAATGGATGTTCTAATAAATGGATTATTAATTAAATGATGGTGATTTCTAACTACGCAAATAAGAAAATAAAGTTATCTATGCGTTTACACAATTTGCAATAGATTAAATAATAGAAAAAGAAGTTATAGATACTGTAAATAAAATAATAATGTACATATATCACAGTTACATTTCTATATCTAATTACACTAAGTTGACGTCCTCCTCTGCGTTGTGAAGATGGAGCAAATCTCTTTGTAGACTATTCTAACATAGTTCATTCCGCCAAAGTCTTTTATGCTCTCCTTGAAGGAGAGTGTATTAATATAGTTGCCTACCACATTATGTAGGTCCATAGCTAACCCTGGAATGTTCTTCGGGGTCTAAGCGTCGGTTTAATATATTCTAGATTCGGGGTCTAAGCTGGATTTGCTGTCCTCTTGGCGTTAGTTCCCATAATCTAAATTACGTGTGTCTCAGCGCATGTTAATTCTGTGTCTGTTCGTTACACTTTTCATAGCACTGTTCTATTCACACAAGTCAAATATCAGGCGATATGTCTTACTCACCACACATGGCACTTGGTTATTTAACATTACAGTGTCACTGTTTCTGGTGGTGTATGGTCGCTTCCTTCCTGTAACTCAGGTATTTGAATGGATGAAGGACGACTCAAAATGTCTGCAATCGTATTTAATCTCCCTTTTAAATGCTGGATGGTAAATGTATAATTTTGGAGAATCAAAGCCCACCTGTAAATTCTATTGTTGGTAGGATGTCCAGATTGCATCACAGACAATGGAGAGTTATCGGATTGGATTACAAACTGTGCCCCTGCCAAAAATCGATGAAACTTTCTCACGCAATAGATCAAAGTAAGGCCTTCCAATTCTGATGCTGAGTATCTTCCTTCAGCCGGAGTGATCTTGCGACATACGTACATTACGGGATGGAACGTCCCGTCGTAGAACTGTCCTACTATCCCAGATATGATATGGCACTCGCGTCTGTGCGTAAGAAATAAGTGAGTTTTGGATTAGGCATACGGAGAATAGGTGGAACGCTGAAACAATGTTTTAATTTCGATAACGCACTAATTAATCGTGCATCTTTTACAGATAACTTAGCCGAAGCTTTTAAGATGTTAGAAAAAACACTGGTGATTTCCGCCAGGTTAGGGATGAATTTACTATAATAGTTTACAAGACCCAGTAAACTTCGGACCTGTTTCTTGGTCGTTGGCATTGTCAAATTCAGAATCTTAGTGACGATTCTGTCATCAGTTTTCAATTGGCCCCTGCAGATGGTATGACCAAGGAAGTCAATTTGTTCCATGCCCAACTCTACTTTGGACGGCTTAGATGTGAGTCCAAACAATCTCAAACTGTTGAAGACTTGTCGACGTTTCAGTAGGTGTTTTGTCCCGTCTTTCGTCTGACTGTATCTGTTATCTCTATATGTCGAGATATTTGTCGCAGTTACGTTTACTGTAGGAACTGGTAGTTCCATGTCGTCCAATACTGTTGTGCTACTAGTTGTGTGTGCTGTTATCTGGCTAAGTGTGTTTGCGTTGTCGCTGTTGTGTGTCTCCCTACCTAGTGAAGTTGAGTTATGTATGTCTGTCGTCTCATGGCTTGGTGTTGGTGCAATCTGTTCGTCTGTCTGTTGTACTTGTTGTGAAACGTATGGTTTCAGGATGTTGATATGAAATATCTCTAAGTGTTCTTTTATCGATATTTCATGATCCGCATCTGATATTTTGAGTTCAACGTTGAGAGGCCCTTGGCAACATGTTTGTAC
The DNA here is from genome assembly GCA_014155875.1 of Cepaea nemoralis. NCBI lineage: Eukaryota > Metazoa > Mollusca > Gastropoda > Stylommatophora > Helicidae > Cepaea > Cepaea nemoralis. The sequence goes on from JACEFZ010022775.1 coordinate 63,158, forward strand.
CATGTTATATTTATCAGTTAGTTGAATCACAGCCTTTTGGTTTGGTTTAAGGTGAATCGCTTTAGTACCCTTGTTTGGATAGTTATGGTTTCCATTACCCGACACCTGCATTAGGGGTCCAGTAATATCGACCGCTATACTCTCAAGTGGTCTAGATGCTATCACTGACCGTTGCCCTTCGGTCTTTACGTGCTTTTTCTTTTGTACTCGATGTTGACACACAGTACAAGAGCGACAGAAAGATTTTATGTCCGAACAAAATTTCGGCCAGTAAAATTGTGATAGAATTCTGGTTCGCGTTTTATGATAGCCCAAATGTTCAGCAAACGGTGGTGAATGTGCGATTTTTAGCACCTTTTTTCGGTATGTTACAGGTAACACAGTCTGCTGAATTTCATGGTTATTATATGTGTAATAACGCATGAGAATTCCGTTAACCTTTTTAAAGTACCAGGAAGAATTTTTAGAAACTTTCTTTCGCTCACACAACAAGTTAAAATACAGTGTGAGTGTTTGGTCGGTGCTTTGTGCCTCGCTCAGCTTTTGGCGAGTATTGTTGGTATCTGCACCACTTGATGTTAATAGCTGTAGTGTTTCATTTTGTAAGTCAGTATACTTTGTTTCTGTATCTGACGTGGTTACAGCGTTGACCATGTGTGTTTCATTCCAGGCTTATATGTTGTCGTCTGTACATTCTTTTCATGCATCAAGACATCCTAAAATAAGATCTGTACATGGATCTTGGAGGATCGCGCACGTAAATGTGCCGGTAAGGAACGGGGTATTGATATGCGCTTTTGCCAGTGGATATTTCTCGATGGTACCCGAGAAAGTACGACATTTGACAAATTCACCCGTATAATCTTCTGTTCTAGCAAGTTCTCTCCTTAATCCCAGTATAGTACTGCCGCTATCAACTAAGCATTGGCATGGTTTACCATTGACCTGTGCATCGTAGAACTTAAGGTTACCTCTGGAGGCACATGCTTCATTAGCTTCTTCATTTGAACATGATATTACGTGTCCACATTTCAATCTCCCCTCCGCATGAAACTGCTGGCATACTTTACACCTTTTAAAGTCTAAAATATCGGTTACTGATGATACATTCTGGCATTCATTCGTTGCCAATACATTGACAAGTTCGGGATCTATGTCACTCTCATCGTCTGATGATGTATCGATGAGGGCTGCGTTGTTTGCCTTCATTCTCTGTCTCCCAAGACATTTATTACTATAATGGCCATAACTAGAACAAAAATAACATTTTACAGCACGTTTTAACGATGATCTTCTGCTTTCTTGCTTCTTTAACACTTGTTCTAGGTGTGACGGATATGTGGGGTTCTTATCACACATCGGATAAGTTGGGTGAAAAAGGTTGCAATAATTACATCGAGGTGGTTTCTGATATGGTTTGTCCTTCTTACTGTAGTCTTTCTGCTTGTAGGAACTATCAGGGACTCTATTTGCAAAAGCTGTAATTTCTGTGTCATATGATGTAGTTTTAAATATGTCCCGATTAGAGGAAAAATAAGCTGACCCCCGTTTCTCTAATTGTTGAATGGAATCAATATTCGTATAATTCACCACAAGAAAAAAATTTAATTTATAGCATGTATCACAATAAATTTGTATTACTTTGCAATATATCACACATCACAATTGTTGAAACGTGCATTGAATTACTTCTGGTACAGAATTTTGTAATATCAATCGATAGCTAGCGTTCGTTTAGTGGTTTATAATACCACTTGCATGTTGGCGTTAACTGCTCGTTGAATATTACTACAACTGCCTGCTATGGCTGTTCAGAAACGCTCACTGAAATCTGACAGTAATTGTACTGCTGGCGTTCGTTCAATGTGTTCTGACACACATTCAGGGTCTACTGGTGTTTATTCCCTGTGTTCTGACACTAATTCGCCGCTGGCGTTGATTCATTGACCATTCTGACACCAATTCGGGGTCTAGCCTGTCAGCGACTTGTGCGCTGCAGCTTGTAAAGACTCCGCTACTTTCGCACTGCACGAAATAACAATTCATGACATTTGCGAAAGGAATGCAATTTATTCAGAGCCGACATTTGAATGGCTCTACGAGCGTTAGATTTCATCATTGTTACACAATATGAATACATCAACGTGATGATAGATGATGTTAGCATTACACAATCTAAATGAACAGCCCTATGTTTGCCTATGGCCTAGAAAGCTATCGTATTGGTTAAGGATACGTCTGCCCTCTCTACCGTCTCCAGTCAGTCTGTCCCGCTACACATAGCGTGGACAAGCACGGACACTTTACTCTCCGTGCAGTCGCTAGTATTGCGTGCCTGGTCTTGCCAGCACGCCGGCTGGTGAGTTTGAGTAACCTGCCATATCACGGTTACTTGCAAGGACCAGCAACCCAATTGCTTGGGGAAAGCCCTCGCTCATCTGTACTCGTTGACCTCTGGTCTGACACAAATGTGTCTCCCTGTGAGGTTATTAATAGTACTCGGTGTCTTCCTTGTCTGGTGTCTCTCTACTAGACCAGTGTTAACTCATTACTCCTGTAAGGTCTTATTGGGGATGCTGACAACCACCATCGCATGCAACGGGTGCGGATCATCTAAGTTACCGTTGTCGGCACTGATTTTGAAGAAGGCAGGTGTTCTACTGGGTTAAGAACGTCTACACTGTGAAGAGGTCGGTGCTTTAACTGAAGACTTGGTATAGCGGTTTGTGCATCTCCAACGAAACAAGTGGTAACTAATAAGTTGTTGGTAGTGACTGGACGGTAGTGTCCCACTGTTAATGGCCGTTGTGATTCTAGGGTCTCTCCTGTCTCTCAAGGTGGCAGTTTAATACGTTCGTAACGATTCGATTCATCACCATAATGTGCCATGCCGGTAAGCGTGGATGGTCAAGATTCGATATCATACACGATCACCAAGGTCGTGGATCAGACCTGTGTTCTTGTCCCGACCATGCCATGTGGTCAAGCCATTCATATATTTGCTTCTTTGCCTTCACCATATTTTATTCAGCAGTTTGTCTCATCCCATCTCATCATGTACCTTGCGGAGTCGAGGTGAAGTATAAACATCGTGAGAGTGCCTGATTATGGGCTTCATGTATCGATATTCCCATGGACTCTGTTATTCCCTACGTCCAACGTTAACGTGGTAGGCCTCTTCCTCTGTCCCTATGACCAGGCCAGTTTGTTATCCAATTTACTTCTTCTCATAACAGCCAGCCCCCCCTCCCCACCCACCCACTCCCACCCCCCCCCCCTAAAAAAAGAAAAAAATATGACAGTCTAAGACTAATGTATCTAATCAGGTTGCTGTTTCCATTGGCTATTCTAGGACTTGCTCATTGTTTTATTGTTTCTGTCTTTCCATGGCATTCTTTGCATTTTCCGTCAGAAACCAAATTTCTACTGCGCCATCTAATACGAAGTCTGTTAGGGATAGCCACAAGAAAACACCCTGAATAACACAGTACACCACTCATCCTTGCTATCTAGATGGCACATTATAATATGACGTAGATTATTTATACACAGCAACAGAGAGGCCATGAAGTATACCTTAGTAAAAAGCGAAACGATCCGGCAGTGTCTCACATCATGTGGATCAGGGACAATACATTACAATCAACCCAATAAAATCGATGAACAAAGATGTGTGAGTTTGTAACAATGAAGGCTGGTCATAGTGCAGTCGAGATCGACAAACAATGAGTGTGAGTTTGTAACAATGTAGGCTGTTCATAGTGCAGTCGAGATTGATGAACAATGACGTGTGAGTTAGTAACATTGTAGGCTGGTCAAAGTGCGGTCGAGATCTTTGGTATTTCGAAGTCAAATTCATTATGGGTTGTTCATTGGTGCATTTCATCGGACGATAGGTGGTATAACAACCATGGTTATTGTCTCTAATTTATAGTCAACATTACAAATGTAGCTGAATATATCTAAAGCCTTCTATTGTGGACCGTTTTGAACAGAGGAAAGGCTTTCTGCGTGTTACAGTTATACTATAAATACAATCCAAAATGGTCACATCTTTGTTCATCGATCTCGACAGCACTATGACCAGGTTACTTTGTTACAAACTCACACGTCATTGTTCATCGATCTCGAATGCACTATGACCAATCCACATTGTTGCAAACTCACACGTCATTGTTCATATATTTCGATTGCACTATGACCAGTCCACCATGTTACAAACTCACACGTCTTTGGTCATTGATTTCGACTGCACTATGACTTGTCCACAATGTTACAAACTCACACGTCATTGCTCATCGATCTCGACTGCACTATGACCAGGCCACATTGTCACAAACTCACACGTCATTGTTCATCGATCTCGACTGCACTATGACCAGTCCACATTGTCACAAACTCACACGTCATTGTTCATCGATCTCGACTGCACTATAACCAGCCTACATTGTTACACACTCACACATCTTTGTTCATCGATCTGGACTGCACTATGGTCAGTCCACATTGTTACAAACTCACACGTCTTTGGTCATCGATCTCGACTGCACTATGATCAGCCTACATTGTTAAAAACATACACATTATGGTAACATTTGTTGTTTGTGTGCTGCTCCATTTTCGCTATTTTTTAAAATTTGTTTTTGTGTATCTGGCGAAGGCTTTTCAACTCAACATCCTATGTTGTATTAATTGAAATTTGTAAAGACTCGTGGTTTTAATTGTTTATATAAAAGACAATAAACTGATATCTAAACTTGAGATACTATTACTGAAGTATACGTCTAACATCCAGTTTAATGTCCTTAATTAAATAATTGAACTTTCAAACTGACACATCCAAACGACACACTAACAGAAAAAGTAGACACTCCAAACCAGACACTAAAATCTAGTTGGTATTCATCTGGCACCAGCAAGCATCCTGTTAGCGATCCAGCCTTACCCCCACAGAAACAAATGTCCTCAAACTTAACTGTTTCTTCTGCGAACAATAAACAAATTATGAAATATGCAGAAGCTTTCGCTATACTATTTTCAACTCCTCTGTTGGATAGACAGAAAGACTTAGTAGTGCGTCTGCGATTATCGTTGTCATAATAAATAATACACACTTCAACAGTACTCGTAACTATGCGTCTTACGTATTTAAACCGAAATGATTCAAGCATTCACTATATATAGAATACAACTCGGCAATATACACGTCGAGGGATGCAGCGAGATAAGCTAAACAGTGCACGGTGCAGCATGTTGGCTATGATTTAGTTTATAGGTGAGACATACACAGTCTTCGTGTAAGTGGACTGCTACATGGCAGGGTCGACTAGATTGTGTAGTTCATGAAGAGCTAAGTAATCGGGTTCCATCCCACGGATCACCACTATCTACAAGAAGGACAACTTGCTCACCTGTTCTTTCATGCAGTCAAGCCTACACAATGAAATGGTCTCTGCGAGTCACAAACCCATAGTAGGAAATTGCTTAAAAGCATTGTTTTTTCTAAACCCGAGGCCACTACTGGGTTACCGCAGTGGCTAGAGCGCTTACTTGCCTGTCCGACTGTCACATGTTAAAACCTCCTGAAGGCAGGATTTTAAAACGTAACCTGGTATTTCAGGTTGACACAGTCTAAGGTGTGTACTAGAAAATGTTCGGGAAAGTAAAGTCGGCCGATGTGATATTACTCACATCACCCAGCAAGTTCCGATTGGTTTATGACTCTTTGGGGGAAGCACCATATACTCAATGCGTCTCAAGGTGTAGAAGGGTGTCCATCATCATCTTCTTCATCATCATCATCTCCCACAATTACATTATAAAATATAAAAATAAAATTTAAACAAATAAATACATAAATAATATAATTGTCACTCCAGCGCCAATGGGTGGCACTGTTTAGTGTTATCACGTGTGATTGTACAACGTCTTTGGTGCCGTCAATTCATTTTCGTCTCGAGAGTCCTCTTGCTCTCGTAACAGGTCTTCATTGATGTAGTACCAGTGCTGGTAGTTGATGGTGTTGCATTCTAACGAGATGGCCAAACCGTTTGATCTTCTGTCTTTCAATATATGTGGAACACGGTGATCACCTCACTGTCTGTCTGATAACATTTTTACACGATCTCGGATAGTTAACTTGGCAGTTCTCCTCACGCATCTCATTTCACAAGTGTTGATTTTATTTAAGTATGATTTAAATAAAGCCCAAGTTTGACACTGGTAACATAAGAATGTTGTGAATATGTTATGTATTATCTGTTAATCAATGTCGTTTCTATTACAGATGGATATATTTGGTCTTACTGGTGTTACCTATACATGTTGCTCCCGGCACCATCAAGCCGTTTAACTCGGGCTCCGAAGGTTGTGGGTTCGATTCCGGGCCGCGACCTTCAGTTCACGAGTTAAATTTTTCTGAGACTCCTGTGGGTCATCGCTAGAGCTACGGAGTTCGTGCTTTGTGCGACCCTTTCCGCACTGCGGAAAGAGACTGAGCCATATGGGATAAAACCCGGTGCAATGAAGTCGACCCTGTCGACTTTTAAGCGACTTTGTTATAAGCGACCTATACATGTTCCTGACCTTTTATTAAATGATTCCGTGCCGAAGGATAATATATCGGCAGATGTGACCTCCCGTATGAACAGAAGGACGATATATCGCCATAGTAGGGTCGTTGTGTTGTTTGCTGTGTTTCGTAGTATAATACGCAGCTCCAATTTTCAGTGAACGGCAATTTACATAATACTTGTTTGTGTGATTGTGTAACATGTTTGGTCCAAGCCGACGTTTTGTCTGACATTGAAACAGTTAAGGAAACGAGATTACATTATGGCATAATCTGTCGAGCAACCCCTGTGGTAAATAAGTTCCTGTGTGTGACCTATATCGACATGTATACATACACAGCACATTAGAGATTTACCTAATTATTTGCTAAACATTTATACTAGTGCCAAAAATAAGCACATGTTTCTGTGCTCATCAGGTTGTCGTTGGGAGGGGCATGACTACATACACGGGGAGATCCACCAACATCCTATAGACCAGAAATGTATTAGGTGGCGATGTGTTCATGGATACTGGGAAATATACAATCATGGTAAACAGCTCGTTTTTTCAGCCATCCTATTTTAGAAACTGTTGTTTTTGTTCATACTTGGCTTATAATGTGAAATGTACCATTAGTCTGATCTCCCAGTAACACAATTGCAACTCAATTGTGTAAGTTCGATAACTATTGTGTGTACCTGAATTTCCCTATTCATGAATCTCTCTCTCTCTCTCTCTCTCTCTCTCTCTCTCTCTCTCTCTCTCTCTCTCTCTCTCTCTCTCTCTCTCTCTCTCTCTTTCTCTCTCTCTCACTCACTCTCTCTCTTTCTATGCCTCTATTTAAATGTTTATCTATCCACCTAACCATCCATCCATCCGTCCGTCCATCCGTCTGTCTGTCTGTCTGTCTGTCTGTCTGTCCGTCCGTCCGTTCGTCTGTCTGTCTGTTTCTATGACCGCCCGTCCTTCCGTCGGTCCGTCGGTCCGTCCGTCCGCCCGCCCGTCCGTCCGTCCGTCCGTCCGTCCGTCCGTCCGTCCGTCCGTCCGTCTGTCTGTCTGTCTCTCTGTCTGTCTGACTGTAAGTCTGTCTGTCTGTCTGTCTGTCTGTCTGTCTGTCTGTCTGTAATCCTGATAATAATAATAATAATATAATAATATAGAGAGATATATAGAGATATAATATAGAGAGATATAGAATAATGATAATAATCCCGATAAATATGAAGATATTAATAGGAAAGTCGGAACATGTTTAGATTTTAGGTTTAGTCGATGGATCAACATCACGGCACACGGGTGTAACCCATAAGTGCTTCGTTCTCCTCCTAACGCAAACATAATCCCGTGTTCCCTGATGCAATTGTGGGTCTTTCGTTACAGCAACATCACGTTCGCACATTGCCCTGTCCCTTCGCGAAGCGTCGAGATGCTTCTCGAACTCACCGGACTTATGACGTCATGGACTATTTTAACCGGGGATTTCCCTAGTCATAGACACTATCTGAAGGGAGACCAACTCGTGGTATTCCGTCCAAAGGGAAATAATGCAGTGAACAGACTGAATCTAGTCCGTTTCATCACATAGTCCCCCACTTAAGAAGGTCGACCCGGTCGAACTTACTAGACCAAGAACTGTCTGTACTCTGAACCTAACACTCAACAGAACAAACTGGATCTACCTGAAAGGACGTTCCCTAATGTTAAATTTCCCTGGGATATCTACCTTACTGGTAGGGTGCTGGTTCACCAACCACCACCTCAGACGTACGTTACCTCCAGCGATTAGGCCCGAAACGTAACGGCCTGGTGATCGGCTTACCCTCTAAACTGGATCTTTCTGCATCCACCTTGCGTACTCCATCGGTTACTTTACTGAAATGTCGTCCGGCCATTGTGACAATAGTATTTTCCCTATCCCGACTCGGCATCACACATGTGGACTGCTCGCGGATGTCGACCGAAGTGAATGGTCGCGTACTCCAGGATCGTCTGGAGTACTCTCGCTCCTGCCTTCTCTCCCGCGAGTAAGGACAGTGAGCCTGTCGGCGGATCGAGTCACCCGACGGTCCCGTCGTGCCAGATGAGACTTCGCCTACCCGACCTCGATTCCCAGTGTTCTTAACACTATGGGCCTCTTCCCGACGGAGCCTGTTCGCCCTAACAACGGGTGAACCCTTAGGAGACCGCAGAACCTCCCCACAGGATTTACTGCGTAGGACTGAATCTACCTCGCCCTCGTCTGGACCCAGAACCGAATCTAGTGCGATGGTTGTCGCACTATGTTGTGGAGAAACTACCTCGGACCTCTCCAAATTCTGAAGGAGAGTACAATGGAACTTTCGCAATTCCCCGCGGACCTTCACCTCATACGTGGATCGGGACATTACCCGTTCCACAGGAAAAGGGCCCTGCCATCCGAGTTCGTATTCCTACCCCTCGATTGGGAGAAGCGCGAGAACCCTATCTCCAATCTGCAGAGATAACCCGTTTCTGGTCCTGTGCTTTGGTGCTGCCAGACAACACTCTGAGCACGACCTGATGTATCTCCGCACGTCGCCTGTCATTCCAGACCAGTGGTAGTGACTGGAAAGACACTGGACCGTTGTCCCCGCATCCCTTTCTCCTGTTAAGGATAAGGTATGCACTCTATGTATCAAGTGGGATCTGTAGTCAGTAGGGACTACCATCTGACCGTACTGGCTATCCCTTTGTCCGGCCCTACGATAAAGCAACCGGTTTTCTAAAAGAACTGACCCGGGGTTGGCGGGTCTGTATTTTTGGACAACTCCAGTAAGTAAGGACGCAATGTCGTGTCCCTACTTTGAGCACTGCTCACTAACCTCGCAAGAGAATGGTCATCAACTTTACCACACTGCACATCTCCATCCTTAGCCCTGGTCTGCCTAGCGCTCACTAGGCAATGGTTAGTGGGGTGCCCCAAGAACACATGTGGATGACCCGAGGATCAAAGGGTAAATAGGATCTGGTGGCACAGCCGCATTGATGCTACCCGTAACATACTTGCACCGAATGTCAATCCGAGCATTCGGCAAGTTCATACCTACGGAGCACTTCATGGCCGGCTGGAATTCTCTTGTCTCGCCAGTGAGCTGCCCTGGGCTCACAAGGAGGGATGAGATTACTAGCCTCAAACTGCAATCCTGTATCTTATAAACATTCCACCTTCTTCCCATTCATTTCTATCGTCTCGACCAAAGGTGATCTCTCTGACTCTGTTTTCTCTCTACCCGCATGTTTGGGCTCTCTAGGTCATCCCTATTTGAGGCGAAACAAGCAAAGTGCAAGTCCTTGGGCTTCCTCTGACAGTCTACTATATTATGGGAAGGCGACTTACAGTATTTACACCACCTCTGACTCCACTTCCGTTTTGGGGAGGCGGGAGAGCTTTGCTTCTCGGGTTTCTTACCAGAGTTATCTACCAAGGTATCTGTTATACTGGACGATTATTGAGACCTTCTGGTCTTGGGCTTCTTATCATGCCCCTTTGCCTTGATTTTGGATCTGTCTGATTGGAATCTCCAGTCTCACCATAGACTTCCACATACCTCTAGGCTAACTTATTTACTATGTGTAGTCTCTCTGCCCCATTTTTACCTAAGAAATTTCTTAAAGGCTTGGACATCTGCATTTTTATCTGATCCACTACCATCAGCTCTCTCAAACTCTCATAGTCCTCTTTGAAACCGGCCAAAGCCATCCATTTCAAAAGGTGTGAGTTCAACCTCACACTATACGCAGAGAACATCTCACCTGGTTCTCGTTTGTTGGTTCTGGACCTCCGCTTGAACGCATGAGATGTCTTTTCGAATCTCTTCAAAAGAGCCGATTTCAGGGTTGGATAATCATTTTCCATCCCTGGTGGAAGACGCGCATACACTTCGTACGCGGTGCCACGGAGTCCTTTTAAAAGCTTCAAATTACAACGCTCAGGCTCTAAACCCATAGCTTTACACATAGCCTTGAACTTCTCTAGGAATTGATCAATCTTCTCTTTGTCAGGTTCGAATGGTGGAAAAGGCCATTTCATAGCAAGGTAAGCTGGTCTGCTGGATGCTGAAGAGCTAGGTAAAGCTTCTCCACCTACTGCTGCCTCAATTTCACCAACAGAATTAGCCTCTACCTCAAGTTGCTTCATTCGGAACTCATGTTCCATTTCTAGTTTCCTAGCTTCTAATTTTTTAGATTCTAGTTCAGCTGCTAGTTTCTGTGACTGTTGGTCTGCAGCCAACTTCTGCTCTTCAAGTGCTAGCTTTCGAGCTCCAAGCTCAGCTTCTGATTTTCTTCGCTCTCTCTCTCTCTTCTGCTCTGAAGTCTCGTTCTACTTCAAGTACATAAGCTTTGAATACATCACCTTCTAATCCCATCTCAGTTGCAGATGCTCGCACCTTAGATAAATCTAAAGTCCGAGTAGCCATGCTTATGTAAAGTATTACTAAGTATAGATATGCAATGCAATCAATATACTAGCAATACACAATCACAATGCTAACTACCAAGTAACTAACAATGTAACTACACTATACTATACTAAGCTAACTAAATGTCTGTCCACGTCGAAGAGAAAGGTTTCAGTAGCCCTACTCGTCAAGTAGACAATAGGTATAGGACAGAGGACACTATTTCCTATCCCTACGAGATGTCAGAACAAAGAGAAGATCCCGGACGAGCCCCCACTCTATAGCTTGTAACAAGACCCCCGGGGCTTGGACAGGTATGTTACTATAGTTAATATCCCCAGCCTTTGCTCCGACCACCCCAATAGGACTTTACATCTACCAGGCCCCACACAAGCCGGGACAGCTGACCTTCCCCTCCCCACCTATGGATTCCTACCCACAGGGGGCTCGGACAAGACAACAGTCATACTAGTACTCAAAGCCATGGCTAACAAAGCAAAATTTAATTTCTGAATACGTCAACTGAACTAAGAGAGGGATGGCTGAAAAGCCTGGATAGAAGACAATATGTACACAGCTGCTGGAGAACAGCAAGAAGATCTACGGATGATCAGTCTTCATCACGGAGCATGTGACTTCAGTTCGTGCTGTCGTCCCGTCGTGGTTAACGACTCACCCGAGGAACCTCCAGTGCAAAAGAACTCCAAGGCATAGACCCTTCTGAAGTTCTCTCCTTCCACTGGTGAGCAATATCTCGGACTGGTCAGGCGTATGACTAATGCCTGACTGACACGTCACCAAAGCTCGCTGGTCATCCCTCGATGACGTAATAACTCACAAGTTCCACTCCGCTGATGACGTCTGGGCCGACCCTAGAATTCTAGATGTCCCCACTGAAGAAAAGTTCTATAGCACAACACACTCGTATCTAAGAGCCTGGTTGCGCTTCGGCTTCTCAAGTTAATGGGAAAACTGTCTGCAACCTATAACTGGAGCGCTGGCTCCATATAACAACATTGGCACAATTGAATGCTCCAACAGGTGAATGTAAGAACTCAACTAATTCACATGTCTCTGTTCTTCACAGTTCTGTAGGTATCTACTACCTTTACACTGACACTATTATACACAGTTCTGTAGGTATCTACTACCTTCACACTGACCCTATCATTGTCCACCAACGTCTATGAATGGGGTAGATCCCTACCCAAACACTAATGTCACTCCGGTGTTCACAAGACAAGCAAATCACCATTTTAGGTCACTTGAACAAGTTTAGGCTTCAGTACTGTTCACCACTGTAGATTCATACCATAGTTAACATGAAGTTTATACAATGTGTCCCATGACGACCCAGCCGGGCCGGAAGCATAATAAACAGGACATTGGCGTGACTAGCAAACATAATTCACTCTCATCACCACAACTGGAATTCATTTCATTGAGAGTTCACAGGTCATCACTGAGTTATCGAAGAACTGCATCAGTATCTTACCGGTGTGACTCCAGAGACGCTTCAGTCCTGTACCCTACCTGGATCGGTTGACTAAATCTACGTCGGACTCGTATGCGATGGTCTTACCTTAGACCCACCATATCATTCTACAATCAGTTTCTCTCATGCGTTGTCTCTGGCAGATTCAGATGACCGCTCCCAGTAATGCCTCAAACATCCTTTGACTGGCACTGAAGTGAGCTGGTCCCATTGAGTTTATGGTTGACCTCATGAATCTCCATTCGATATATAACAGATCTTGAAAAATGGAGGTCGGTGTGAGTGCCTGGCTACAACTAAAGACTAACATGCATCTCAAACTTGCCTCATGCATCAGAGGAATACAGATATCATATATGTTATATGAGATCATCAACATCATATATCCCCTCTTAACTACCAGGTACAGGCATGAGAGTGCAATAGAAAGCAATAGTACACACGTATATAGTCACGTCACTCGTCTGGGCACTGCTGGCCTGATAGCACCAGAGTAGACTGTTTGACTCTGTCATTGTATCCTCTACCTGGTGTTCTTTCACTCCTCCACTTCAACTAACCAACCACAATCCTAAAATACACCTACTTCACTTTCAGTGTAGAGATTACACTATCTAGGAGGTTCCAAGTCGGACATATCCTTCTCACTCATACAAGTCAACAATTAATCAATCACTTAACCCATTGATCAATTAATTAAACATAACGCATTAATGACTATTTTACATTAATAAATTATATACACCATAATTCATTAACATAGCATTAACAAATTATAAACAAGAATTGTTAATAACTAATTAACAAACTCAAACAAAAGCCACAGCTTTCTCGTCCTGGGATCTCTGTCCCAGAACAGGTTTGACCTTTATTAACTTGACCTTCACCCATGACGGTCAAGTCTGTGCAGGTCTATCACAGATATGGTGGCCATCCACCGAGTAATCTTCCCCACAGCTGCTGTGGCAAAAGAGAACCTTGTTCCGTGGCGAGTTAGGCCACGTCGTCCAGTGTCGAGTGGCATCCAGCCCCTCATCCATTAAATCTCCAGTCCCCCCTCAGGTGCGGCTTAAATGGCTTGGATATAACTACCACATCCTAGTGGTTACGTTATCCCACCCACAGAGTCAGGGTTTTAGAAGAAAAGAACTGTAGAGACAGACAAGGTTCTGTTTGAAGTTCCGATCATCATTAGCGCAACGGCCTCGATTACAGAGCGTCGCCTCGCTCGAGGTCGGGTATGTTAATTCAACCCTCGGTTATGCACAATCACTTTGGTCGGACAGGCCAAATAACCAGTCGGTCTGGCAGACATTATACGCACGATCTGGCACGCATAGTCACTCCGACGGGCGGGCATATAAACAAGCAGTGACATCAGAAATCCACAAATAATTCCTATCTACCTCTATCAAGAAAATACAAAACATCTCTAGCTAGAGGTGGAATAGCACTGGTTGCCTAACTTAACCAATACTTACCTTCATCTCCCAATGAAATACAAAAACATTGAGTCCAGGAATTAAGAAACACCACTTACTTAAGGCATACATTATAGCACTTACTAGCTAAGCAAACAACACATTAATGGCTAGCTTAAGCTAATAACTTATCACTATTACTGCCTTTAGCATCACACAATCTAACTGGTGACAAGATTCCTTACCGTCCTAAGAATGTATTCACTAAACAAGATAGTTAACACACTTGCTTCAAAGCTGCTAAATTACCCAAAATCTACTTACACATAGCAGTGATAACATCATCCTACCTTACACTAACAATGCATATAATGGTAATATAACATCTTTAAATTCTATCAGCTACAATAACCTTAGATTTCCACAACAGATTAGCTGGGACAAATTTACACAGGCCTAATGTTTTGACACACACAACACCTGTATCTACCAGAGACATCTGACCTAAATATTCCTAGCCGATCGATAACGGTTAATTACTAATTCAGATAGGCGGAGCGTAAATGTCTACGCGGCACGGTGGCAATTATGGCTGTTTTCAACGCTTAACAATATTTCGACTGCCGGCGTTTTATTTAAGGATAACCGTTAATTAATAAAGTGTTACTTGATTACCTTGGCTCTTCGAGTCACATCTCTTGACTGTACTGGCCGCGACAACAGACATCAATTTCTAGCTGTAAGTAACTGCGGCCGCATCTGACGATGTTCGACTGGCGACTGATAGCGGATAGTTAAGTGCGCATTCACAGTTACATCTCAGGCCTAGTGAATCCCTTTGGTCACCGAGAAATTCAGAATCCCGTGTTCCCTGATGCAATTGTGGGTCCTGCGTGACAGCAACATGACGTTCGCACATTGCCCAGGCCCTTCGCGAAGCGTCGAGATGCTTCTCGAACTCACTGGACGTATGACGTCACGGACTATTTTAACCGGGGATTTCCCTAGTTATAGTCACTATCTGAAGGGAGACCAACTCGTCGTATTCCGACCAAAGGGAAATAATGCAGAGAACAGACTGAATCTAGTCCGTTTCGTCACACACGTGTACCAGCATGGCACATTATATATACATATATATATATATATATATATATATATATATATATATATATATATATATATATATATATATATATTATATATATATATATATATATACACGTGACACCGAAACAAACTGAAAATTAAAATGTAGCCATTTATAGAAGTAGATTAAAAACGACATGACACATAACGTTTAATATGTTGCAGGATGTTATGTAAATGGTACATGTTACCCGCTGGGAGACACCCCTATCGAAAATTGTTCAGTGGTGAGCTGTTCCGTGTTTGCGAGAGAAGATGAAATGCCCTATCAGACTTTCATAAAAACAACAGGTAAGTGGCATGTATATCTCTTTCATAATGTGAGACACGGCATAGAGCATACATTGCGGGGAAAATGCCACATGTACAATTCTGATGAATGTAACTGACATCTAAACATGTGTTGTGGGATTGCCCGACATACGCAGAACACGACCATCAACGTGTGTTAATAAGAAGAAGAAGAAGAAGAAGAAGAAGAAGAAGAAGAAGAAGAAGAAGAAGAAGAAGAGGAAGAAGAAGAAGAAGAAGAAGAAGAAGAAGAATTGAGCTGATTTGAGCTAAGAACCGACATCATTGCGCTCAGGACATTCCCACACGTGCTCCGTATACTCGTTCAACTGCCAGCGAAGAGTCATACTACTAATCGTTCCCACCACTATCTGATTAAAAGTTCTCCTGGTCTTCCCTCTCAGTTTTGAGATTCTTCCAGAACCCCAGACGATCCCCCGCAATCTCATTCTTTCCACATATGGGTTCACAATCTGTTCCTCCACTTCTCCACCTGGTCCCACAAACGAACGACCACCAACCCCTTGTCCATAGGCAAAATTCCACCAAGAGGTGCCTTTCCTGCTAGCCTATCAGCCTGTTTACCAGCACAATTTTCCGTCTCCCCATGAGAAATAGGACATCGTGGATACACCCTCGCTCGAAACACTGGCACCTCATTGACTATGTCATCGTCAGGAGGAGTGACAGACAAGACGTTCCAGTGACAAAATCCATGTGTGGTGCCGAATGTTGGACAGACCATCGTCTCATTGTCTCGAAAATGAACATCCACATCAGGCCACCACGGCGTCCTCAAGAGGCGAAAATGCAAACAAGCTAAATGTCACCCGCCTAAACAGCAAGAAAATGCAGCAGTCGTTTGAAAATATGCTGGAAGACCGCCTCAAGCCCAATGCTGAAGCTAAACAGGATACAGAAACAGAATGGAGAGCCTAAAGGACACAATTTACAACACTGCTATGGAAATCCTGGGTCCAGCCCCCGAAAGCATAAAGACTGGTTTGATGAAAATTCCGAAGACATCAACCAATTGCTGGCCGAGAAACATCTTCTCCTCAAGGCACATTTGAATGACCCAAAGTCAACATAAAAAAAAGATGCTTTCAAGAACATTCAAAGAGTAGTGCAGCAGAAACTTCGGCACATGCGGGACTCCTGGCTGAGCAGCAAAGCTGATGAAATTCAGGGCTTTGCTGACAGACATGATATGAAAAACTTCTACGACTCACTGAGAGCGGTCTATGGTCCTTCATCACCAGGCATAGTTCCCCTCCTCATTGCAGACGGGGGAACATTGGTCACCGATAAGAAAGAAATCCTCCAACGCTGGGCAGAGCATTTCAGCAAAATCTTAAATGCAACTTCCTTCTTCGATCTAACTGCCTTCCTCAAGTTCCTATCAATGAGACACTTGATGACCTGCCAACCATAGTGGAAATAAACAAAGCCATCCAGCAACTCTCCAGCGGCAAGGCACCTGGTCCTGACTCCATCCCAGCAGAGATATACAAGGCAGGTGGGCCGGTCCTAACAGAGCAGCTTCACCAAGTCTTCACAAACATATGGATGAACGAGACCATGCCACAAGATTTTAAGGACGCGTCAATAGTCCACCTTTACAAACGTAAAGGAAACCGCCAATCCTGTGACAACCACCGAGGCATCTCCTTACTTTCAATTGCAGGGAAGATACTCGCCAGAATTCTTCTCAATCGCCTCACAGGCCCATCTCGATCAAGGTCTTCTTCCTGAGAGTCAATGTGGCTTCAGAAAAGAACGTGGAACTGTTGACATGATTTTCGCTGCAAGGCAGCTGCAAGAGAAATGTCAGGAACAGAACTGCGAAATGTTCTCCACTTTCATTGACCTTACCAAGGCTTTTGATACAGTCAGCAGAGAAGGACTGTGGAAGATTATGGCAAAATATGGCTGTCCACGAAAGTTTGTCCAAATAGTGCGGCTATTTCATGACGGCATGCAGGCAAGAGTACAGGAAAATGGTGAACTGTCTGAACCCTTTCCTGTCACCAATGGAGTGAAGCAAGGATGTGTCCTGGCACCAACACTGTTCAGCCTCATGTTTTCAGCCATGTTGATGAATGCCTTCGAGAACGACGACATTGGAATAGACATCAACTACCGTATGGATGGAAAGTTATTCAATCTCAGAAGGCTGAAAGCTAAAACCAAAATTAACAGCGGCACCGTCAGAGAGCTCCTGTTTGCTGATGATTGCGCTCTATACGCCAACTCAGAGGCGGACATGCAACATAATGTTTCAGCTTTCTCACATGCCTGTGCCAACTTTGGGCTCAATATCAACTTGGAGAAGACTGTAGTTATGTACCAGCCAGCTCCAGGGAATAATCACACTGTGCCGAATATCAAAGTGAATGATCATAGACTAAGTGTTGTGGACAAATTCACCTATCTTGGCAGCACCGTGTCACAAGCTGCCACAATCGATGACGAAGTGAATGCAAGAATCTCCAAGGCCAGTGCAGCCTTTGGCAGACTGTACAAGAATGTATGGGACAGAACTGGAATAAGCCTGCAAACAAAGCTAAAAGTCTACAAAGCAGTTGTATTATCCACACTGCTATATGCTTGTGAAACCTGGACTGTTTATCAGCGACACGCTAGGAAATTAAACCACTTCCACACAGTCTGCCTAAGGAAGCTACTGAAGATTAAATGGCAAGACAAGATTCCAGACACTGAAGTCCTAGAAAGAGCATCCATGCCCAGTATCCACACTCTACTGATGAAGAATCAGATTCGCTGGGCTGGTCACTTGACTCGCATGCCAGATCACAGGCTCCCTAAACGAATTTTTTACAGCGAACTGCGTTGTGGTAAACGCTCCCAAGGTGGCCAGAGGAAACGTTTTAAAGACACTCTGAAAATTTCACTGAATGCTTTTGGAATTCATCATGACACCTGGGAGGCTGCAGCCAGAGACCGAAATTCGTGGCGTGCATCATTGCGCAAAGGTGCAGTCATATGTGAGGCAACCAGGACTGCAAGAGCTGTGAAGAAAAGGCAGGACAGAAAAACCACTGCAGGAAATCCTCCTCCAGAGACGTCAAGCATTCTTTGCCCACATTGTCAAAGAACATTTCGAGCCAAAATAGGCCTTATCAGCCATCTTAGAACCCATGGCTCCACACCTTCAACCCACTGGATGAAATGAATGGTCATCATCATTCTTGATGGACAAACAACATCAGCCTGTTAATTCTCCCGGTACACCCCGCATGTCCAGAGCAAAATATCCATACAATCTGTGACCTCTGAAGCGACGAGAGCCATTCCACAAGAAACATTCCTTTCTCCACCATGCTAATCATACTCTTTGAATCCGTAATGATACAACATGTGTTGCAGGAGTCTCCTCTAGCCATCGGAATGCCGCTGTTACTGCCACCCCTCCATTCTCATGCTGGAGGTCGTAGTCTCATTTGCCAGACTCCTTTTTCCACGATTCGCCCATTATCCTGTGAAATAAAGCCCAAGCCACTACGTCTGTTTCTCACCACTGACCCATCGGTGTAGATGACCATGTCACCTTGATGTGTGTTGCTCTGGATCAGTTGTTGCCACTTCAAACTCAGTGCAGCCCGCTGCCCATTCTCTGCACTCACGACCCAGTGTTACTATTACATTGTGCCAGTCATTAATGTCTTCCGGAAACTTCCACTCACTCTCTTTCACGATTTATGGTCTCTAGATCACACATCTGACTTATAGAAAGTTCTGCCTGTGCCATCCAGGACCTGTTCCTCGTCTTAGTCTATGGACCCTTATCCATATCCATTGCTGCATGCAGCGGGTGATCCCTGTCTGCGGCAACTCTCATGTACCATTTGGCCTGAAGGACCCTATGCCTGTCCGTCAATTGTTGGTAGCGCAGGCAGGATATGCCCTCATGCATATACAATAATTGGTGTGTCCTTTGTGCACCCCAGGATTAACCGCATGGCAGCATTCTGTATGCGCCTCCACCCTTTCAAGCGGGCTCTTTGATACTGTCAGCAGCCCAAAACCATACACAATGACAGAAATTATTAACTGCTGAAAGAGCATATACAGCATCCTCTGATCTACCACGATTGCTGCCGTAGCCCTCAATGCATTAAGTCCCCTACCAGCCTTCATCACCAATCCTCCACATGATCCCTTAAAAGACAACACCTGTCAAAGGTGATACTCAAGTACTTCAATTTACTCTCTCGACTAAGAGGACATCCATACAACATAATACCTGGGACGTCTGCCTTGACCTCTATCAGTTATCCGAGAGTACCACACAACCGATGCCTTGTCTGGGTGCGTCCCTGCACCACTCCGTCACCTTGTCTACCGCCACCTGTCGTCTTTCGCCAAACTGGCCCTGTCTCTGCCCTGTCTGTACACCAGCAACATCATCTGAAGAAGAAGAAAAGAAGAAGAAGAAGAAGAAGAAGAAGAAGAAGAAGAAGAACAAGAACAAGAAGAACAAGAACAGAAACAAGAAACATGGTGTGAGGTTTTATTAAACATTGTCCCATTCCTGGCAACACTCTTTTTCCCACTGTCCGCCAACATGTCGATGCCTACTAGTAACATCTTTTTCTGGCGTTACTCAATTACGCAACACTTTCAATAACCTCGAGGTTATCTGCAAACACACGCCCTCGCAAGTGTTATCTCAAGTGTCAAAACATGTTGGATGAAACAAAGTCCTAGACTACATGCTCTATCAAGACCTCACATTTTTTTAGAGTGGGTATAATTGCAGGAGTGTTTACATTCATCTATGTACCCAACACCTCTCATAGCGCTGTTAATGGCAGACCTATCCATTGCTCTTCTTACGTCGATCATCGCTAACATATCGGGTAGTTAGTATGTGCATTGTATTCTCAGCAGTATGAGGCCCGGCCTTGTCGAAACGCAACAGAGGACATTTTGAGAGAAATCCGGCGTTTCGATCCCAACCTCGGGGGTAAATTATTGACTGGTACATCACTGTATCGAACACCAGTCCACAGGTCCATCCTTTCCAGTGAAATGTATCATATAGAGCTCTGCATATCACATATTATGATCATCATGACATTCCCAGCGAATTCCTGCGTGTTCATTTTTTTATTCATTTACCAGAATGTCCACCCGAAGGTTTACGCTGCATCGACTGTGTCTTACTCGCCGTCTCGTAATGACGTACCATTAATTATTTCATGTCACAGTTTCATGGAGAAACATATTCTTCTTCTCGAGCATGATGGTCCACATGCTCCAGACAATAGCCTCCCTTGCATGATAGTGAATATCGGAAAGTTGTCTTTGTACTGGCGTGTGTCGAATGTGTGTGCCTAGTGGGGTCGACCTGTGGTAAGCTGACCTTGGGACACATCTGATACTTTTCCCACAGCGGTGGCCATCGTTGACAATTGTGTACGCAATACGTACCTCTGTGACTCGTGTTGACATCCACGGCTATAATATCATTACTGAGTAGTTATTAAATGACCTGTCGAGCTGCCTTTTCATTGTGTCAGTTGCACAATTGTAGGTGTCCCACTATGCGGTTCATCAATTACGCTTTGTCTTCCATTTTAACATATTTATACTCATTCCTTCACTCATTCTCTCATCTCATCTCATCATGTTCCTCTTGTACCTTGCGGTGTCGAGGTGAAGTATAAACTTCGTGAGAGTGCCCGGTTATGGGCTTCGTATATCGACATTCCCATGGATTCTGTTATTCCCTCCGTCCAACGTTTACGTGGTCGGCCCTCTTCCTCTGTTTCCATCTGGTCTGTACATCATTGCTTGTTGTGGCATGCTGTTGACTGGTAACCTACTTGCATGGCCAAACCATTTGACGTTGCTGCTTTCTAATAAAATCTAGAGCAGCTTTAACCCCCACTTTAGTCCTGATTTCTTCATTTCTGATCTTATCTCTCTGATACGTTGAGTATTCTTCTCAGGAACCTCATTTCTGTTGTTGTGATTTTTCTTTTCTCTTTTTTCTGTCATTGTCCAGTTTGGCATTTAATATGTTGCAGGATGTTATGTAAATGGTACATGTTCCCGCTGGGAGACACCCTATCAAAAATTGTTTCAGTGGTGAGCTGTTCCGTGTTTGCGAGAGAAGATGAAATGCCCTATCAGACTTTCATAAAAAAAACCCGGTAAGTGGCATGTATATCTCTTTCATAATGTGAGACAGGGAAATAGAGCATACATTGCGGGGAAAATGCCACATGTACAATTCTGATGAATGTAACTGACATCTAAACATGTGTTTGTGGGATTCCCCGACATACCAAAACACGACCATCAACGTGTGTTAATAAGAAGAAGAAGAAGAAGAAGAAGAAGAAGAAGAAGAAGAAGAAGAAGAAAAAGAAAAAGGAAGAAAGAAGAAGAAGAAGAAGAAGAAGAAAAAAATTGAGCTGATTTGGCTAAGAACCGACATCATTGCGCTCAGGACATTCCCACACGTGCTCCGTATACTCGTTCAACTCCCCAGCGAAAGAGTCATACTACTAATGGGCCCCAAACCCACTATCTGATTAAAAGTTCTCCTGGTCTTCCCTCTCAGTTTTGAGATTCTTCCAAAACCCCCAGACGATCCCCCGCAATCTCATTCTTTCCACATAGGGTTCACAATTGTTCCTCCACTTCTCCACCTGGTCCCAAAAACGAACGACCACCAACCCCTTGTCCATGGGCAAAATTCCCCCAAAGGGGGCCCTTTTCCTGCTAGCCTATCACCCTGTTTACCAGCACAATTTTCCGTCTCCCATGAGAAATAGGACATCGTGGATACACCCTCGCTCGAAACACTGGCACCTCATTGCCTATGTCATCGTCAGGAGGAGTGACAGACAAGACGTTCCAGTGAAAAAATCCATGTGTGGTGCCAAATGTTGGACAGACCATCGTCTCATTGTCTCAAAAATGAACACCACATCAGGCCACCACGGCGTCCTCAAGAGGCGAAAATGCAAACAAGCTAAATGTCACCCGCCTAAACAGCAAGAAATGCAGCAGTCGTTTGAAAATATCGGGAAAGACCGCCTAAACCCCAATGCTGAAGCTAAACAGGATACAGAAACAGAATGGAGAGCCCTAAAGGACACAATTTACAACACTGCTATGGAAATCCTGGGTCCAGCCCCCCGAAAGCATAAAGACTTGGTTTGATGAAAAATTCCGAAGACATCAACCAATTGCTGGCCGAGAAACATCTTCTCCTCAAGGCACATTTGAATGACCCCAAAGTCAACATCAAAAAAAGATGCTTTCAAGAACATTCAGAGAGTAGTGCAGCAGAAACTTCGACACATGCGGGACTCCTGGCTGAGCAGCAAAGCTGATGAAATTCAGGGCTTTGCTGACAGACATGATATGAAAAACTTCTACGACTCACTGAAAGCGGTCTATGGTCCTTCATCACCAGGCATAGTTCCCCTCCTCAGTGCAGACGGGGGAACATTGGTCACCGATAAGAAAGAAATCCTCCAACGCTGGGCAGAGCATTTCAGCAAAATCTTAAATGCAACTTCCTTCTTCGATGTGAAACCATCAACTGCCTTCCTCAAGTTCCCACCAATGAGACACTTGATGACCCTGCCAACCATAGTGGAAATAAACAAAGCCATCCAGCAACTCTCCAGCGGCAAGGCACCTGGTCCT
The DNA here is from genome assembly GCA_014155875.1 of Cepaea nemoralis. NCBI lineage: Eukaryota > Metazoa > Mollusca > Gastropoda > Stylommatophora > Helicidae > Cepaea > Cepaea nemoralis. The sequence continues at coordinate 86,179 of JACEFZ010022775.1, forward strand.
GACTCCATCCCAGCAGAGATATACAAGGCAGGTGGGCCGGTCCTAACAGAGCAGCTTCACCAAGTCTTCACAAACATATGGATGAACGAGACCATGCCACAAGATTTTAAGGACGCGTCAATAGTCCACCTTTACAAACGTAAAGGAAACCGCCAATCCTGTGACAACCACCGAGGCATCTCCTTACTTTCAATTGCAGGGAAGATACTCGCCAGAATTCTTCTCAATCGCCTCACAGCCCATCTCGATCAAGGTCTTCTTCCTGAGAGTCAATGTGGCTTCAGAAAAGAACGTGGAACTGTTGACATGATTTTCGCTGCAAGGCAGCTGCAAGAGAAATGTCAGGAACAGAACTGCGAAATGTTCTCCACTTTCATTGACCTTACCAAGGCTTTTGATACAGTCAGCAGAGAAGGACTGTGGAAGATTATGGCAAAATATGGCTGTCCACGAAAGTTTGTCCAAATAGTGCGGCTATTTCATGACGGCATGCAGGCAAGAGTACAGGAAAATGGTGAACTGTCTGAACCCTTTCCTGTCACCAATGGAGTGAAGCAAGGATGTGTCCTGGCACCAACACTGTTCAGCCTCATGTTTTCAGCCATGTTGATGAATGCCTTCGAGAACGACGACATTGGAATAGACATCAACTACCGTATGGATGGAAAGTTATTCAATCTCAGAAGGCTGAAAGCTAAAACCAAAATTAACAGCGGCACCGTCAGAGAGCTCCTGTTTGCTGATGATTGCGCTCTATACGCCAACTCAGAGGCGGACATGCAACATAATGTTTCAGCTTTCTCACATGCCTGTGCCAACTTTGGGCTCAATATCAACTTGGAGAAGACTGTAGTTATGTACCAGCCAGCTCCAGGGAATAATCACACTGTGCCGAATATCAAAGTGAATGATCATAGACTAAGTGTTGTGGACAAATTCACCTATCTTGGCAGCACCGTGTCACAAGCTGCCACAATCGATGACGAAGTGAATGCAAGAATCTCCAAGGCCAGTGCAGCCTTTGGCAGACTGTACAAGAATGTATGGGACAGAACTGGAATAAGCCTGCAAACAAAGCTAAAAGTCTACAAAGCAGTTGTATTATCCACACTGCTATATGCTTGTGAAACCTGGACTGTTTATCAGCGACACGCTAGGAAATTAAACCACTTCCACACAGTCTGCCTAAGGAAGCTACTGAAGATTAAATGGCAAGACAAGATTCCAGACACTGAAGTCCTAGAAAGAGCATCCATGCCCAGTATCCACACTCTACTGATGAAGAATCAGATTCGCTGGGCTGGTCACTTGACTCGCATGCCAGATCACAGGCTCCCTAAACGAATTTTCTACAGCGAACTGCATTGTGGTAAACGCTCCCAAGGTGGCCAGAGGGAACGTTTTAAAGACACTCTGAAAATTTCACTGAATGCTTTTGGAATTCAACATGACACCTGGGAGGCTGCAGCCAGAGACCGAAATTCGTGGCGTGCATCATTGCGCAAAGGTGCAGTCATATGTGAGGCAACCAGGACTGCAAGAGCTGTGAAGAAAAGGCAGGACAGAAAAACCACTGCAGGAAATCCTCCTCCAGAGACGTCAAGCATTCTTTGCCCACATTGTCAAAGAACATTTCGAGCCAAAATAGGCCTTATCAGCCATCTTAGAACCCATGGCTCCACACCTTCAACCCCACTGGATGAAATGAATGGTCATCATCATTGTTGATGGACAAACAACATCAGCCTGTTAATTCTCCCGTACACCCGCATGTCCAGAGCAAAATATCCATACAATCTGTGACCTCTGAAGCGACGAGAGCCATTCCACAAGAAACATTCCTTTCTCCACCTTGCTAATCATACTCTTTGAATCCGTAATGAATACAACATGTGTTGCAGGAGTCTCCTCTAGCCATCGGAATGCCGCTGTTACTGCCACCACCTCCATTCTCATGCTGGAGGTCGTAGTCTCATTTGCCAGACTCCTTTTTCACGATTCGCCCATTAGCCTGTGAAATAAAGCCCAAGCCACTACGTCTGTTTCTCACACTGACCCATCGGTGTAGATGACCATGTCACCTTGATGTGTGTTGCTCTGGATCAGTTGTTTGCACTCAAACTCAGTGTCAGCCCGCTGCCCATTCTCTGCACTCACGACCCAGTGTTACTATTACATTGTGCCAGTCATTAATGTCTTCCGGAACTTCCACTCACTCTCTTTCACGATTTATGGTCTCTAGATTCACACATCTGACTTATAGAAAGTTCTCGCCTGTGCCATCCAGGACCTGTCTCGTCTTAGTCCTATGACCCCTTAAACCATATCCATTGCTGCATGCAGCGGGTGATCCCTGTCCTGCGGCAACTCTCATGTACCATTTGGCCTGAAGGACCCTATGCCTATCCGTCATTGTTGGTAGCGCCAGGATATGCCTCATGCATATAATAATTGGTGTGTCTTTGTGCACACCCAGGATTAACCGCATGGCAGCATTCTGTATGCGCTCCAACCTTTCAAGCTGGCTCTTTGATACTGTCAGCAGCCCAAAACCATACACAATGACAGAAATTATTAACTGCTGAAAGAGCCATATACAGCATCCTCTGATCTACCACGATTGCTGCCAGTAGCCCTCAATGCATTAAGTCCCCTACCAGCCTTCATCACCAAATCCTCCACATGATCCTTAAAAGACAAACACCTGTCAAAGGTGATACTCAAGTACTTCAATTACTCTCTCGACTAAGAGGACATCCATTACAACATAATACCTGGGACGTCTGCCTTGACCTCTATCAGTTATCCGAGAGTACACACAACCGATGCCTTGTCTGGGTGCGTCCCTGCACCACTTCCGTCACCTTGTCTACCGCCACCTGTACGTCTTTCGCCAAACTGGCCCTGTCTCTGCCCTGTCTGTACACCAGCACATCATCTGAAGAAGAAGAAGAAGAAGAAGAAGAAGAAGAAGAAGAAGAAGAAGAAGAAGAACAAGAACAAGAAGAACAAGAACAAGAAACAAGAAACATGGTGTGAGGTTTTTATTAACATTGTCCCCATTCCTGGCAACACTCTTTTTCCCACTGTCCGCCAACATGTCGATGCCTACTAGTAACATCATTTTTCTGGCGTTACTCAATTACGCAACACTTTCAATAACCTCGAGGTTATCTGCAAACACACGCCCTCGCAAGTGTTATCTCAAGTGTCAAAACATGTTGGATGAAACAAAGTCTAGACTACATGCTCTATCAAGACCTCACATTTTTTTAGAGTGGGTAGTAATTGCAGGAGTGTTTACATTCATCTATGTACCCAACACCTCTCATAGCGCTGTTAATGGCAGAACCTATCCATTGCTCTTCTTACGTCGATCATCGCTAACATATCGGGTAGTAGTATGTGCATTGTATCTCTCAGCAGTATGAGAGCCCGGCCTTGTCGAAAACGCAACAGAGGACATTTTGAGAGAAATCCCGGCGTTTCGATCCCACCTCGGGGGTAAATTATTGACTGGTACATCACTGTATCGAACACCAGTCACAGGTCCATCCTTTCCAGTGAAATGTATCAATATAGAGCTCTGCATATCACATATTATGATCATCATGACATTCCCAGCGAATTCCTGCGTGTTCATTTTTTTTATTCATTTACCAGAGTCCACCCGAAGTTTACGCTGCATCGACTGTGTCTTACTCGCCGTCCTCGTAATGACGTACCCATTAATTATTTCATGTCACAGTTTCATGGAGAAACATATCTTCTTCTCGAGCATGATGGTCCACATGCTCCAGACAATAGCCTCCCTTGCATGATAGTGAATATCGGAAAGTTGTCTTTGTACTGGCGTGTGTCGAATGTGTGTGCTAGTGGGTCACCTGTGGGTAAGCTGACCTTGGGACACATCTGATACTTTTTTCCCACAGCGGTGGCCATCGTTGACAATTGTGTACGCAATACGTACCTCTGTGACTCGTGTTGACATCCACGGCTATAATATCATTACTGAGTAGTTATTAAATGACCTGTCGAGCTGCCTTTTCATTGTGTCAGTTGCCACAATTGTAGGTGTCCCACTATGGCGGTTCATCAATTACGCTTTGTCTTCCATTTTAAAGCATTTTATACCAGTCCTTCACTCATTCTCTCATCTCATCTCATCATGTTCCTCTTGTACCTTGCGGTGTCGAGGTGAAGTATAAACTTCGTGAGAGTGCCCGGTTATGGGCTTCGTATATCGACATTCCCATGGATTCTGTTATTCCCTCCGTCCAACGTTTACGTGGTCGGCCTCTTCCTCTGTTTCCATCTGGTCTGTACATCATTGCTTGTTGTGGCATGCTGTTGACTGGTAGCCTACTTGCATGGCCAAACCATTTGACTTGCTGCTTTCTAATAAAATCTAGAGCAGCTTTAACCCCCACTTTAGTCCTGATTTCTTCATTTCTGATCTTATCTCTTCTTGATACGTTGAGTATTCTTCTCAGGAACCTCATTTCTGTTGTTGTGATTTTTCTTTTCTCTTTTTCTGTCATTGTCCAGGTTTGGCATTGGTAGCACAGAGTTGGTAGGAAGATTGTGTTGTAAAGTGCTTTCTTAGTAGTTATTGATACATGTTTGTTCTTTAGTATTGGTGCCATTTGTCCAATGAGTTGATTTGCCTTATTGCACCTATTTTCGATCTCGTCTTCTGATCTGCCATTTGATGATATTATACTTCCTAGGTACTTGAAGCTCTTTACTTGTTTCAAGGGATGTTCGTTTAGGTGAATTGTTGCTGTTTGTTCTTCTTTAGTTATAGTCATTACCTCTGTTTTGCTTGTGCTAATTTTCATGTTATGTTCCCTACACATTTCGTTTAGACTATTCATGTGGTCTTGTAATTCAGCTTCTGATTGTGCTATTAGTGCTTGGTCGTCCGCAAACAGGAGTTCTCTAATGGTTAGATTTGCAGATGGTTCTTCTTCTGTGTTCTCGTCATGCGGTATTCTTGCTGTCTCTGCTTGGCTGGTTTCTTTACATATGTTGTCTATATATGTTATGAACAAGAGAGGGGACAGGACACAACCTTGTCGTACTCCAGATCTTATGGTGAAGGGTTCTGAGTGTCCTCCAGTTGCTCTCACTATGCATTCACTGTTGTAGTATAAACTTCTACATAGGTTTGTTAGATGTGTACTCACTCCATATTGTTTAAGGATTTCCCACAGCTTGTTTCTATCTACCCTATCAAATGCCTTTTCTTGAATTCGATTGATTTTTCTATAAGTTGTCTAAGAGCAAAAATGGCGTCTGTGCATCCTTTGTTTTTCCTAAATCCAAGCTGCGTTTCGCTTAGCTGGGGTTCTAAAGTAGTTCGTAATCTTTTTTCAAGAATTTTGCAAAATATTTTCCCAGTATGACTCAACAGTGAAATGCCTCTGTATTGTGTGCAATCTCTTTTGCTGCCTTTGTTTTTCCAAATTGCGATAATTATGGCGTTTCCCCAGTCTCTGGTGTCTGTTGTTCTACCCAAACATGGTTGAATAGTCTATGTAGCCAAGCTGTTCCTACTTCTCTTGCTTCTTTAATTAGTTCATTTGGTATTTCATCCTGTCCTGGTGATTTGTTCAATGGGGCTTATCTGATGGCTTCTATAATTTCTTCTTTTAGTATGTCTGGTTCTAGTTCTTCGGTGACATCTGTGTAGGTCTCTTGAATGTCCGTGACATCTGATGGGATGTTGAGAAGTTGTTCGAAATACTGCTTCCATCTTATTAGGATCTGTTTTTGTTCACTTATTGGTTCTCCATTTTCGCTGTTAATTATTTCAGTTGGGTCAAAGGGTTCTCCTCTGGTTCGCATTGCACTTATCTTTTTGTAGAAGTTTCTGGTTGCCTCTTTGTAGTTTTTATTTAGGGTTTCTCCATACTCTTCCCAGTCTTTTTGTTTTCTCTCTTTACTATTCTACTCACATGTCTTCTCGCTATTCTGTATTCTCTGTAATCACATTCCTGTTTGCTCTTCAACCACTTTTTATATTTTTCCTTTTTTTCTTTTACCGCTTTCTTTACTTCTGCGTTCCACCAACTTGTTATTTTCTTTATCCGTGTTTTGCGTTTTTTCGTGAATCCGCATGTTATTTTTGCAGTATTTAAAATGCTTGATTTGAACATCTCCCATTCTTCTTCCACTGTTTTTCTTTCCGTAGGTAATTTTACAAAGAGTTCAGTTAGTTCTTTCTCATAATTTTCCCTTACTGCCTCGTCTTTAAGGTTTTTTAAGTTTACTGATTCGCATGGCATGTATTTTCCTGCTCTTTGTTTTCTTCTTCTAATGGTTCTTATTGTGGCAACGACTGCTTTATGGTCTGTGTTTATACTGAAATTGGGCACTGCTCTTGCATCTAATGTATTTCTCTTTCTCTTTTCACTCATTATTGAGCCAAATAACAATTCTCTACATAATGATCCATAATTCTACACTAGATTTTACAAGATGTGATACCTTTTTACCACCAAAAAAAGAAAAAAGAAATAAACAACCTTGCAGTGGTACAGACTGGATGGTTAGACAGGACGCTGTGTTGATGTTTCAAGACTTCAAGGTCTGATTATCTAAGTCACTAATCCTGCAACACTTAATAGAACCCCCAGTGCTCTATCATACATCTGGACCACAGATACAGCAATAAATAAGCATTATTCACTTATTAACTCTGCTAAAGTCTATTAATCTTCTGATTAAAACGGCCAATTTGTTTGTGAAAATAACTAGAAAAATGATTCATGTATTGCTCATTAAACTCCCCCTGAAAATTGAGTTTAGTTAGTTAGTTAGTCGACAGATCATCCTCGTTGCACATCGAACCATTCAGTCCATAAGTGCTCGGATCCCCTCCTCAGCAAATCCCGCAGCGTGTAGCGGCTAACGACGCCAGTTCTGTGTTGGTTTATCAATCTTCTTTGGCTTCCTGCGTAGTGTTCTTGTTTGGCCACCCCTCTTTTAATTTGCTGCTCTCGCAGTCTGGCCATTGTTGTAGATTCACAGTCATCAGTTGGTTCTTGCAAAAGTCTCACTTCTCGTAGAGCATTCAGAATGTCAGCCTGGTCCATGGCGCGTCCGCCCTCAACAGTAGCCTCACCTGCGAGCTTGTCAGCCCGCTCATTTCCTTGTACTCCCGCATGCCCTGGCACGAAGATGAAACTAATCTTTGCCAGCCGAGACCGCTTCAGAGGCAGCAACCATTCTCTTCGGATCGACCCCTCCTCTATCCTCTTGATCATGTTCATTGAGTCGCTAAGGAAACAAGCCCTAGTGAAGTCTGTGTCTCGAGCCATGTTATTGCTTTACTTACTGCCATGACTTCCATGGTCAGGCTACTTGTGGTTTCAGTGAAAGCACCAGAGTCCTCCTTCACAATTCTCCCTCCGGCCCGAGCTGTAAAGGCCCATGAGCTTCTCACATGTCGGACGACCGACCCATCTGTGTAGATGACCGCGTCACTGTCTAGCGAATTCTCGAAAATCAACGCTTGTACTTCAGCCTCAACAGCAGCCGGATTTTCTTGTCTGCATTTTCTATCTAGTTGGATGCAAACTGAAAAGGATGTGCAGAAGTCTGTTGGCACTTGCACCCACTCCTCGCCAGGTTCTAAGTCCTCAAGTGAACACACCTGTTGAAGAATGTCCTCGGCTTGACCCATCCACGACCGTCCTCTTTTTAACCTGCTGCCCTTCACCTTCCTAATTTCACTATGCAGTGGATGCTGTGTGTTTGCGTTAATTCTCAGGTAGGCACGTGCCCTGCAAACTTGCATTCTCTCTTCAATGGTTGGAAAATCAAGAAGGTAGCGCATCGCCCTGCATGCTGTATCTCTTGTACATCCAAGAATAATGCGCATAGCTTCATTCTGTATCCTTTCCATCCTTTCTATCTGCTTATGGCTGACAGTCAGGATTGCCATTGCATACTCCAAAACAGACATGACCAGCCCCTCGTACAGAAGACATAGATGGCGCTGCTCACAGTTTGCTGCCGCCATCACCCGCATCGCTTTCAAACCCCGCTTGGCCTTTGTTATCACCTGGTCTATGTGCACATTATAAGCAAGGCTTCGATCAAACCGTATCCCCAGGTAATTCATTGCCTGCGTTCTTTCCACCATCTCTGAACACAGCATTACAGTTGGTGTTGGATTGTTGACAATATGATTATTCAACGAGAACCAAGTCACTGTTGCCTTTGTTGGGTTGACCATTGCCCCAGCTTCATCACACCAAGTACTTATGCGATTGAGTTCGGTTTGTAGTTCCACAGCAACCTCCTCTCTATCCTTACCCTGACGATACACTAAAACATCATCGGCATATGACAATGTCCTGCCAGGTCCAGTGATCTGCTCACTGGTGATTCTCACTGTGTAGGCGTTGAACAGTACCGGAGATAATGGTGATCCCTGTGGTAGGCCAGGATATATTGTTGTTGGTTCCGAAGTCCAACTGCCACATGTAAAAACTACTTTCCGTTGGAAGAGAGCTGCAGCGATCCAACTAAGGAGGAATGGACTTACGTTTAGTTCAAGAAGCTGAAACATTAAAAAATCCAGTGGTACTCTGTTGTATGCGTCCTCAAGATCAATCGCTGCAGCAACGGTTTCAGTGCCTGAGTGGAAACCTTCATAGACATCGTGGGCAAAGACTGCTGCATTGGTCCAGGTTTCTCTTTTTGGACGGTACCCACCCAGAGTAGGTGGGAAAACACCTTGCCTCTCTAGTTGGCTTGATATTTTCCTGGCAATTACCTTCTCCAGCAGCTTGCCTATTGTATTCTGCATGGTTATAATTCGATATCCCTGAATATTTTTGTGGTCTTTGTCAGGCTTCGGCAAGGGAATCAGATAGCTGTGTAACCATTCCTCCTTGATGCTAGCACTCCCTATACTGTTGTTGTACATGTCTGCTAGTTTCTCTAGCTCATTGTCGGTACAGCTATTTATGTCGTCGTATATAATGTTCATTGAGTTTACATCTACTGATGATAATATGCCAGTAAGTGGATGCAGAAACAATAACAGTATGGTGGCTTCAGAGCTAGACATGTCCAGCTGGAACAGTGACGACATACATATACATACGGTTAGAGTTCAATCTAAAACCTGGTAAAATTGTTAAGAAATCAAACATAACCACGGGTAGTTAAAGGAAGGTTACTGTGGATGGAAGATGTCTAGACGAAGCAAGGTTTACACAAATGCATGCCGATGGCGGACGCACTGACCTTTGACCTGCATAATCTAAATGTGACACAGTACGCTCCTAAAATTAACGAAGGTGTGCCCCTTGGAGAACATTAGGCGAGGAGAAGAGTGGGTCAGAGTGCCAGCGGAGCTGTCAGACTTGTGCAGAGTTATAATCACATTAAGCCGGGAGTGCAGGGAGTGGCCAACAGGGGCCACGGAAGTGGAAATCCAGCAACTAATTCAGGACAATGCTCACTCGGGTGATGTGATTACCTACACAGATGGTTCGGTGTCAAGAGATGAGAGAAGTGGCTGGGGGTTCATAGCCAAAGCTAATGGTCGATGTTTGGGGCAGGAGAGCCTGGCATATGATACCACAACATCCAGCTTAAGAATGGAGGTGGAGGCGGTCAGTGCATCTTTCCGCTGGATGGAGAATACGACACACACACACATTGTGATTTTAACTGACTCAGAAAGCATGCTGAGTAGGGTGAGGACAGGCAAGCTTCGTGCAGAGTGGCTTGCTTCACTTCGGAAGTCACGGGTGGCAAGCATCACCTGGATCTTTTCTCTGGGGCATGCTGGTGTGCTGGGGAATGAACAGGCGTACAGATTGCCTGGCTCGGCAAAACTTGGTTGAATATTGATGCATGACAGGACAGATGTTGTTGCGGCCTTGTGGGAGCACATGTACACCTCGGAGGAGCAAATGGATTTACCATGGTCTGGCAAGAATACGACAGCGAGGGGTGACGAGGGGATCTGGCCGACGATCGACGTTCAGAATAAAGGCGAGACGGACATATAATCAGATTGCTACTGATAATATTAGTGTTGGAACTCTTCGCTGGCTGCTGAGGATGGGGACGGAGCGCTTATGGGAATGCCCCGAATGCTGTGATGTCGGTTCCTAAATCAATCAATCAATCAATCAATCAATCAGCGGATGAATGTTCAGTATGGCGTCAGTCCAACAAATGTATGAATGGAGTAGGAAGTTTCAAAACGGCGTGACTTCTGGGACAGACCGGGTCAGGTACACCGAGTAGTGACCCAGGAGTTGTTACACATAGCGACCAAGATAACTGTCTTCCACAGGAATCCAAACACTTTGTCATCGCTGGAAAATGTTCATTGGGCGCCGTGGCCACTACATCTAAAAATTATGCATTTGATCTTTACTTTGTTTTCCCCAAAATATATTCACGAGAACTAAATTAAGGTTTTCATTTGAAGCCCCTCGTAAATCCACGATTCATTCCATATACACCAAAACTGGCTCAATACAGGAGATATATTCCAGAGCATGTTCGGCATCTTGTGAACTTTGCTTTTTTCTGGTGTTATTCTAAGTTTAATTTCCTTAATAGTCTTTCATCTGCTGTTATTAAAGCAAAATAATACATTAATGCATGCCTTTTTTATACTTTACACAATAATGTATTTGACACTTCATGGCGATAATGATGACTAATCTTACAATCTGAGTTGATTCAGCACTATTTGTGACACTCAGGTTGCCACGTTGGGAGCACGTGTCTTTCCGAGGGGTGCGAGCACTATATGAATAACTGCGAACGTCATGTCTGTACCAGAACATCTAACTACACAGTGGCTCTCGTGTTTCAGAACGAAAGTATGTCAGTGTGTGTTTGTAGTTTACAACATTCAAAACATCATCTTCATCATCGCATTATAAACCAACTTGCCCTTCACGATGATTGTTCCTCAAAACCACTGGTCTCCTACATAGTATATCAATTTATCTGCTTATATTTTCAATACAACCATGATGACTGTTAGTAATTGTATCTTATTGTTTACATCTGTATCATTCGCCATACATGTTAGTGTTGTTACATTGTGTTTCAGTTGTCTCTACTCATAAAGCAGCCAAAGTGTTGACTTACTTTTGTGTGTGTGTGTGTGTGTGTGTGTGCGTGTGCGTGTGCGTGTGCGTGTGCGTGTGCGTGTGCGTGTGCGTGTGCGTGTGCGTGTGCGTGTGCGTGTGTGTGTGTGTGTGTGTGTGTGTTAGAAATTATTCTAAGACATAATATATACTTTTTGTTTCAACATTTTCAGTACAATTCAATGAAAATGAATTGTCACATAAGATATATGATGGTGTGTATACACTTGGCATCTCGTAACTTCTCGTACACGTACATGTACATTGTTTACACATAACACACACACACACACACACACACACACACACACAAACACACATACATACATACATGCAGGCGTGCATGCATCATCCAGTGGGGTTGAATGCATGGAGCATCGAGTTCTAAGATGGCTGGTAAGGACTTTTTTGGGTCGAAATTTTCTTTGACAATGTTGGCAAAGAATTCTTGACGTTCCAGGAGGAGGATCTCCTGCAGTGGTTTTACTGTCCACCCTTTGTTTCCACAGCTCTTTGAGTTTTGTTTGCTTCACAAGTGACTGCAACCTTGCGTAATGATTTACGCTACGAACTTCGGCCTTAGGCAGTGTTGCCAATTTAGTGCTCTTCGCACTAAATTTAGTGATTTTGCAAGTCATTTAGTGCGAAAGTTTGCTTTTAGCGCGTCTGCATAAATTTAGTGCTTCAGAAAATGTTTTTGGTGCTTTTTGTGCTTGTTTTGGGGTGGGTAAAAATTACTTTAAAAATCATTCTGGGAACACTAAAAAGCCGAATTTGAACTGAAGCGAGGGAGTAAAGCACTCTTAGTACGTTACCGCAATATTCAACTAATTTAACTCCCTTTAATACGATTTAGCTGAAAGCGAACGCCATCTTGCAGACAAGTCCAAACGTCAATACATTAGCTTGTAATCGAGTTCATAATTTTGTGGTGTCTACATTATCATTTCATTTAAGCTTATTTGTGTTTCACCATGAGCAAGAAATATTGTCAACATTTCAGAGAACAGTGGCTCAGTGACACGAGATTTCAAAAATGGTTGTTAAAAAGTAGAAACGGATAATACTAAGTGTTTTTGCAAATATTGCAAATGTTCATTTGCAGCCAGGTTAAATGATATTTAGAGGCACAAGAATACAACGAAACATCAGAAAGCCGAACAACCATTCAGTACACAAAGGCAAACAACAACTGCATTTGACAAAATGGAATATGATGTCAAAGAAACAGAAGGATGCATGTCTTTGTTCATAACTGGTCATTGTTCGCTTCGCGTTGTTGACCATTTAAGTGAACTCTGCAAGGTACACTTTGGTGACAGCAAAGGTTGCAAGTACTTTAAGTTTAGGAGAACTAAGTGCAGAGCAGTTATTTCAAATGTACTTGCACCATATTTCACAACAGACTTGACAGCTGATATTGGCAGAAGTAAATACATCATATTGATTTCTGAGAGCAATGACATTTCTGAAACTAAGCTACTTGGAGTAGCTATTAGGTACTATTCAGAGACAAGAACGCAGTTTGGGGTTACTTACTCTTAGATTTAGTTGAGCTGAGTGACTGCAACGCACAGGCAATATGCAATGCGTTAAAAGATTGTTTAAACAAGAATGGACTTGAGTTGCAAAGACTAGTTGCACTCGGCACTGACAATGCGTCTGTCGTGACAGGTGTAAACAATGGAGTATATACAAAATTAAAATCCGAAGTTCCTCATCTGGTACTAATTAGGTGTGTATGTAATTCCCTTCAGCTGGCAGTGTCACAGGCTACAGCTGCTTGTCTGCCCAGGAACATAGAGTTCATGATTAGAGAAACAAATAACTGGTTTTCTCACTCAAGTCTTCGTCAAGCAAAGTACAGGGAGCTTTTTGCTTCAATAAATGATGGACACCATCCGTTGAAGATTGATCAATTAAGCCAGGCACGATGGATGTCCATTCAATCTGCCATTGTCAGAATATTGCAGCAGTTGTTCGAGCTCAGAACTCATTTTGATGTAGCAAGACTCAACGAGCGCTGTTATACAGCAGAGCGTCTACATTCTATGTTTAGCGACATGAAACACTATGTGTATCTCATATTTCTCAAGCATATTCTCGGAGAAGTTCAACGTGTGAATATGAAATTCGAAGCAGATATACAGGATCCAACAAAACTACTCAGCGATCTTTTCCGGCTCATTGATTCTATCAGTTAAAAGATTGCTATTCCTGTGGAAAAAATAACAGAAAGTGATGCTATTCAAGATTATTTAGATCCGAATCCCAATCTAGGTTATGAGTTTGAGAAAGAAATAGCAGACTACAAGTTTCCCGATGAGAAAGAAATTCGTGGAAGGTGCATCATTTTTGTTTTCCGTACACCCAAAAATTTA